>CAXAMN010028350.1:526442-559510 GCA_963970005.1 Durusdinium trenchii | reverse complement strand
AAGATGAGAACTGGCGACTTGGTAGTACAACTTTAGTACGCGGAGTATCTGGGGAGTGGGAAGATGAGAACTGGTGACTTGGTAGTACACTGACTTGGTAGTACAACTTTAGTACGCGGAGTATCCGGGGAGCTGGAAGATGAGAACTGGCGACTTGGTAGTACAACTTGAGTACGCGGAGTATCTGGAGTTGGAAGATGAGAACTGGCGACTTGGTAGTAGAACTTTAGTACGCGGAGCAATCTGTGGAGCTGGAAGATGAGAACTGGCGACTTTGTAGTACAACTTTAGTACGCTTCATTCCAGCTTGCTTTTTTCAGTGAGATTTCCTGGAGGCGTGCACGCTGCTTCTCCCCTTACCAGCAGCCCAAATGCTCACGACGATGAGCTGGGCTGTCACCGCTTGGCCGCCGGTGGGGGGTTTGGGAGGCCTGCGCACTAATTCGTTCACTATATGTACAGTGAAGACCTTCACGAGCAGCAGACATGGACATACACACACAGACAGGGACTCATACACACACACAGACAGAGACTCATTCATACACACACGGACATAGATACACACACAGAGACCCACACACTACCTCAACTCACTCGACTAAACACTTCACACTGCACACTTAACAGATATATAACTCGCACTCTGACTTCCTACGTGATGAAAAATGCTTTCGGGCCACTCGTCGTCTAGTTCAACCTTTTTCATCCAGATCATTCTATTGTAATCTTTTGTATTCTTCCTTCGAACCACTAAGTTTGGGCTCTTTTTGTTGGCCTTTTTCTGTTGTGCTCAAGTGAGACACAGTGTCACCACTTGGCTGCTTTGGTGAGATTCGGGCAGCCTTCTTTCAACTCAGAAGACATTGGGAATTGCTTCGACATTGCAACGTTTCGAGAGATGCCCGATGAAGAGGTGCCGGCCACCATTGCCAAATACACTTTAGTCAAGAGTCAAGAGCATGTTCCTTCGGAACTGCCTGCATTGAGTAAAGTGAGATGTGAGAAACTACAACGCTTTCGTACATCAAGTGGAGGATTGGGCACTCAACACAAGATGCTCTAGGTCAAGGGAGATTCTTTGAATTGTGCTGGTAAAGCCAGAGCGTTGCCAAAAGTCGGGCTTCTTCTTGCATCCACACTTCTTCTTTGGGCACTTGCCATTGATACAAGACCATCCATAACCATCACAGTCATTCACACAATTCCTGAAGAAAGAAACAAAGCCGCAGCCATGGCAAACCCAGGAGTGTCGACCACCACAGGCTGAGCAGTTGGCGTTGGAGCCAGGGTTCAAAGTGCCACAACTAAACTCGATCTTCTTGGACAAACAGAACTCTTTCACATCTTTTGCCATTGCTGACATGAATTGGTCTGCTTTTTTCAGATCCTTTGCCTCGTCTGCTCTCTTTCTGTGTAGTGTAAAGCTAATCTTGGCATCTTGTTCCTCCTTAGCCTTTTTCTTCATCTTCTTCTTCTTCAGGTTTTCACCCGAAAGCCACGAGACAAATTCCTGTAAATCGATGACCCCATCGCCATTGACATCGATCTCACCCATCATCTTGTTGAGTGTCACCTCCGTGAACTTTGGATTCACCTGCTGCAACACGTCTTTCAACTCCTCGGAGGAAACGGTGCCATCTCCGTCCTTGTCCCAGGCCAGAAAGGTCTCCACCAATTGGCCGAGGCCTTTATCATCGCAGTCAACCACAGTAACATTTGAGGCTTGCATGTGGAGGCTGATAGGGAAGTGCTTTGAGTCCAGCGTCGCTGTCTTGTCCTTGAGAATCTCTTTGAGTTCAATGCTCTCCCCACTCGCGCTTGTGGCGTGATATTTCAAGCCTTCTTCTTCCTCTTTGAAGCCTCGCCTTTTCAAAAGCTTTCCAACCTCTGCCTTCCAATCTTCGCTCCAACTGATTTCCTCTGCCTCTTTTTGAATTCCTTTCTGGTACGTAGCTTTCACTTGGTCCAAGGTTGCCAAATTGTCTGACACCAGCCAACCAATGTCTTGATGGTTGACTTCACCATCTTTGTCTTGGTCGCACTTTCTGTATAGCTCCTCCGCAACAGCTTTGGAAAAGCCCGCTTCCATCTTGGCTTTAACGAAAGCATCTCGACTCAAGATCAGACCTTGCTCTCTTTCGGCTTGCCTTTGGGCCTCTTTTGCTGCTTTGGCTTCTTCAGCTGCTCTTTTTTCGTGAAAAACCGCCAGCCGCTCCTCCGTCTCTGAGACCTTTCGCTTGTTCTCCGCCACCGCCATGTCCAACAGCGCTGGTCGGTACATCTCGGTCGACCGTCCATCGTGGCCGTTGACCCAACTCCAAAACTCCACGATGGAGAGCTCACCATCCTTGTTCTTGTCAAACTCTTCGATCAAACCTTCAACCTCCTTCTCAGTCCAGGAACTCAAACCCAACAAGACATGCTTCAGCTCTTCCACATCGATCTTGCCGCTGTGGTCAGCATCTAGCAGTTCGAAAATCAACTTCACTTCCTCTCCCTCAGATTGAGGTTCTTGCATGACACGATTCTTGCGACCTGATCAAAACTTCATGAGGCCGCAGGTACGCCATGCCCACCCGGCATGACTTGAGCCAAAACGCATCATTTTGTCGGTCTCTACAAACACATCAATACATTTGTGTTGAACTTTAGAGAAAAACAGCAGGGTGAACTACTTGTTTGGTGTGATATCATATTCAACATGGATCCTTAGGCCTCTCTTGTCAAGATGAACAGCTGGGAGATGTTTCGCTCTTCTCACCTGTTGTTGTTGAGCTGTTTCAGCCGCCCATCTGGAGGCGCCCGTGGCAAGCTTCGGTCTGCAGCCAAAGCTGCAAGGCCTGGCCAAACGAGACGAGCCGATGTCAACAGAGCTGAGGTGTTGTTGGATAGATTCAACATCACACGATGTCAATAGATGTGTTGCCTATGAAGATCCATGAAGCAATATTCAATAGACTATCATAACTATCATATCATCTCTGTTGTTCTTTGGGCAACTGGGAAGAAGATTCGTGGCAAAACGTCGTAGCTTTCGGCGGTCTCTCTCTCGTGCCATGTCCGGTGTCCAAACCCATCAGAGTAGTTCATGGCAAACAGCAGCTCTTGGGAGCTGACTTGGCATTGACTGGCTCTTGGGCCTTAGCACCATAAGGCTGCGAAGAGTTCTCCCACTTCTGGAACTGTGGTGGACTTCGTATAAGTTCATCCATGTTCATCCCTTCAAAATTTCTGTCAACTATGTCAAACGAGGTTGTCTCGAACCTGGAGGGGTTTCCAGCTGACTCAACGAACCTGATTGAAGGATTTCCTACGGATCCACCTCAGCCACTCTGGGCCTTCCACGGTTTGCAAATCCCCAACGCTTCGGCTTCCGGATACCTTGGCCACGGCATCTGAGTGGAGAATGTCGCTGAAACTTCGTTTGCCGAAATGTTGGACTTTTTGGGCGATGGGTGCTGTACTTCAGTCACCCAAAGAACTATACAGCCTTACACACGATCTTGAAAGGTCTGGTCTGCAGGGATCAAGTTGTCCTATGATAAATATTCTCAAATCTGCATTCAACGAAGCTTGCGAGGTCTTTTAAGAGTGCCTGTAGCATCCTTCTACGTGCTTGGAAAGGGTTTGTCTCAAATGTTCCAACAACTCAGGGGCCACAAAGGATTAGAAGGTTTTGGTGCTGTATCCATGTGCATCCCACACAGTGCAGGATGTCTTCCACCAACATATCTAATCTCATTTGCTCTTGTTCTTTGAGTGGATTTTCTTGGTTCGTGCTTAGTGCTTTGGTCCCTGACCGTTTCCGCACTTTGCTTTGCTCCACTGCCCTCGCACCTCAGTGAATGCAAACATTGAGCACATTTGATTACTAGATATTATAGCTACTGTATATACTAGTAGCTTCTTGTTGCTAGTAGCAAAGGCCTCCAACCTAATAGCGATGGCCTCCACCTAGTAGCTTCTTGCTACTAGTAATATTGCTCGCGAATGCAAAACTGCCAAAACAACTCTGCGATTGCCACACATGTCATCTTTCTTCATTAGGCAGTCCTTTGCCCGCTAATGGGGCAAAAATGACAGTTTGCTTGGGCAAATGCTGCTACGAGTGGCAAGCAGCCATCCGATTTCCTGCAAGCAGCTTCAAACACATGCGGACACGCACGCTCTTCGCATTAACGCCCCAAGACAGGGGCCACAGCCAAACTCAAGGCCCCTATTGAGCCGAGAAAGGGTGGTTCAATGACCCCAGTTAGGACAAACCTCCAATCCAACCTATCTCCACCACATCAGTTTCGCACGCCATTAGTATCCATTAGTAAAAGTCCTCCTGGCCTACTAACCATACTGCCAGGTCTAACAGAATTTGGGACAACAATTCCTCATTCCTTCTACACTGACCCCTGATCTTCCCCAATCATCTCCATCTTAATCCCTTAAAGGCTGCTTTGACCTATCATTATCGGAACAACGGCCCGTCCTGAGCTCCAGTGCAGGGGATGTCCCACTTCTCCGGAGGGATCTGAGCTGGGACGACGTCACCGAGACCATCGTCACAAACGACCAATCCTGGGTGTTCCAAGTCTAAGTGGTTTGGATCGAACTCCTGGGCTTGCCCGGTTCTTACAACACAACTGTCACCGAGTCCATCTGAGTCACCTTTGCCTCCCATCTGGGCCTTGAGATTGTGCATCAAGGCATTGTAGTCAAAGCTTGACTTGTCGCCCTCTGCCGACCTTCAAAGGTTTTTCTCAACACACAGAGACCATCAAGGCGTGCGTGGAGTCGGAATCGGTCACGCCCGCTGAGCCACTTCTATGCAGCACACGTGGATTCCTTGCCTCTCCCGAAGCAATCCGAAACATCTTCCCGTGGTGTATGACTTCGACTCAATGGACACGCAATACCTGAGGTCCCTGACATAATCGCTTGCGGGGTGTTCTTTTCCACCTGAGCAATGACATCCAAATCTCCCTCAGCCTCAAAGGATCTGATCTCATTGTTAAGCCTCAAAGTCTTGTTGCCCATTGGCAAAGCCCGTCCCTCTCCAAAACAACAAACATATCCTATGGCAGGAGCTTCAAACAGCACATGATTTACCAGGTGCTGCGAGGTTCCGGTGACGCATCATTCCATGCAAAGCAACCTTCATTCCTTCCAACCATACGGCCTCGCCTTTGGCGCAAGGATCTCCAAACGGCTATGTCCTCAAGCATGACTCAAACGGTCGAGTCGAGCCCAAACAAATGAAATATTCTTGCTCACCAACAAATACATTCATCACAAAATCCTCACAAAAGGGAAACATCCATTGCACAGCTCCCTAGACGAAAACCAGGACACATATGCCGAACTGGCGGCACCTCTTCGGTTCGAACGCTCTTCACGCCGAGTCACGGTGGTTCAAGGCCTGAGTTCTTTGGTTTCGACAGCTGGATCTTTAGGATTAACAAATGACTGTTCGGACTGGAAAACTCCAACGAAGACATCCAGTGGCACAAGGCATCCCTTCTTCATCTTTTTCTCTTCCAAAAAGCGAGCTCCAAAGCGCCACGAACCGCCCAGCTATTCAGGTCCGAGACACACAAAAGTCCCCCAAGCGCTGAGCATTTGCCAGGTTCATCACCTTGGACCAAATGGGGTTCAGGTACTGATTGTGTTGTCAACATATTTTCTTTAAATATGTTTATCATGATCTGAAAGCAAACTCTTGGTTGTTCATGCTCATGAAAATTACAGCTGGGACTTGGCCGATTGGCATGCCTACCACTAACATGGATTTTTGTTCAAAGGTACCGCTTTCTTGGGCATGTTTCTACAATTTTCCAATCGAAAAGAACAACACCAACATGCACATCACAGCAACTGACACTGAGTGTCCTCTTTTGGTGACCAGCTCTATAGGACTCCCCGCGAAAGGCTGCGGCCCAGGATTTGCTTCTCGGGCCTGGCTCCCAAGGACCAAAAGATGCCATGGGCATAGCGGTCATGGGATGTGATGGGTCCATGAGATGTTCTTTCCATGACGTCACCATACGCCCATACGTCGATGGCCTCCTCCCACCTAGAAGCGATGGCCTCCCACCTAATTGCGATGGCCTCCAACCGAAGAGCGATGGCCTCCACCCCGCTAGCGACTTCATGAGATTTTGTTGGTCGGTCATGCATTTAAATGAGCCTCTTGGTATAGCCTGGTCTCCTTGTTCAAGGTCTCCTGGTGTGGGCCAATGCACAGACTTCATGCAGACTCAAACACCAGGTGTTGAGAAACCTCCGGAAGACTGAAGACAGATTCTGTCAAGCAAAGTTCCGCCACTTTGCCTTCGAGTTGTTCCCTTTCAAGACCTCCCGGAATCTTCTGGAATCCTTGGGACTCTATGCTACCGGACCTACCGCCGGAGCAGAGTCCAAAGACATCAATTTTCTCCTTCCAGATGCACTCTGCAGAGACCCTGTCAACGTAGTGAGGGATGCCTAAGTCAAGTCCGAGAAAGCACGTCCAAAGAATATGCAGTTGATATACTTCTTTCTCGTCCTTCAACTTAGGGAAGATGATCAAAAAGCACTTGAACCTAGGCATGCTGCAAATTCATGGACCATCACGAAATATCATGAATGCCCTTTGTTGCTAGCTTCTTGACTAGTAGTAATGCCCTTTGTTACTAGACATGCACAGCTTCGGCCTGGAAGCATCCCTCGCGTCGTGGAGGTCGGCTTCGATGGATCCATGCCGAGCACCTCGGACGCCTGAAAACTGGTCCCGTCAGCGAACGCTTCGGTTGGAACGGCGTGGCAAGGAGTATATAATATACCTGAGTCCATTCCCGAGCCAAAGCTGGTACAAATATGTACAAATACTATCAAATACTTGTACTACCAATAGCACTAATTAAGTGATTAAAATGTAGTGTCAGAAGCTTTAAGATTCAGTAAGTCGTAAATATGTAGTATAGTAGGAGCAAGGGGAGGAGTGGGAGTGGGAGTAGGAGCAGTAGCAGCTTTATGATCCTGCGACCAAGAGCTGGAACCCGCTCTTCAATCCTCCCGTGAACAGTCCCACTGGGGTGAACAGTCCCACCACTGGCACCTCTATGTCAAAGTATTGCCATCAGCATCTTGAGCCAAAAGGCCACTCGAATCGAACCTCTTCTATCTTCTCTACCTCCTACCTCTCTCATGAGGGTATACAGTATGACAAGAGATTCGAGAATGGATTGAGGTAGTAAGGATATATGGAGAAGATTCGAGTATGACGTAGTACTTGACATGGTCGGACTCGTCACGGATGGATGCGCGTGTGGTAGTATGACCCTCATATACCATGTCCAATAGATGAAGAGGAATTAACAGGAGTCAACTCTTGAGCTTTCCAGACTGGACATTGCCAGACTGGACGGGTCACACTGAGATAGAGATGCCCATTGCACTTGTTTGTGTGTTTTTCCAGTTGATCGAGCTACGAGCGACATAGCGCAACGTCGACATTGGACGAAAATAACGCGCCAAACACATTGGTCTGGCACAGGTTCTGCGAAGCTCTCTATGATTCTCTATCGGTGCACGTGACCGTGATCTGTGGTGCGGGTATATCAGCTTTCCTTCACCCCAAAACGGAACCGCTCGTCTGCAAAAGCTCTCGCTTCCGCGAAAAGGTGCTGCTGCTGATGCTGCCGCCACAGGGTATCCTGTGGCCCAAGAGGATGGGAAGAACATGAGAATAAGCTTTGGAATCTCGCCATTCTGTGCGTGACATTGTGTGACCACTATGCGTTGCTTGTGGTTTCTTACACCAGAGGTGAAATGAAGGTCTTGACATCTAATGGTGCCTTTTCTGCATTCAACACGAACACAACTTGTGACAAGTCGCAGCGCCGCCGAACGGCGCTGTCGTCGACGCTGTTCAAGCGCTCCAGGCGTCCTCTTCATTTGGAAATCCAAGGGCTTTGCATCGGTATCGAGGCCAGACTCCCCAGCCTTCGTTCAAATCAGGGAGTAAGTGCTCATTTTGGAGGCACATGGAGGCACATCTAAAAGCTCTTTAACATTCTTTAACACACTGCCTAGCGATGGCCTCTAACCTGCCCACACTATGAAGAACTATGATAACTATGAATGGACCCTGCGAGAAGTGGAGAAATGGAAAACAACTAGGAACAAGGACGCTACTAAGTAGGGGCTCCTGGCATCGCTACTAGGAGCAAAGAAGCTACTAGGGGCTCCTGGCCTTAGTTGCTAGGAACAAGAAGCTACTAGGAGCAAAATGGCAGGAGCCTGAGGAGGACTCGATTCTTTGGCTGTCTGAGCGGACCTCGATGAGCTCGCGCATCAGCCGGCCGGCCACGCCCGCATTCTTGAACTGATTTCCGCTGGTGCCAATGGCCATGTAGAAACCTCATGGAACAACTGGACACAAACCCACACCAATGTCATCCAATGTCCAATGTCGGCACAGCAGTCAAGATGAGTTCAAGTCATTGCCCCCATAGCACCTCTGTTTTGGAACATACCTTTTGCGCTAATTGAATCTGTGGAGTACTTTCCAATCCCATCCTCACCTGGCAAAGCTGACTTGTCGTAGATTGGCACCCAGTCCTTTGCGTCAGCACAGTGCTGAGTGAGACTGGCCAAGAGAAAGAGAGAGAGAGAGAGAGGGACTGATTACAAAGAAGTTATGTACGAGTACCTGATATAAATTGAGTATATAATTAAATGATTCAATTCAATTGCCCTTCATGAAACTGACCTGTTCCCACTTTGCCCGCCCCAGGGGTTCTTCTCCTCCGTGACATCGTAGCAAGCCGCACAGCCTTGAACGTTCCCTGCTTCGGGCAGCGGCAACGTAGGGATCCGCAAGGCCAATCGATAGACCTGTGATCTGCTAGGCCAAGCACCACAAGTGTGATCAAATGACCCATGAGTGCTGTGAATCAATCAGGCACACGTCTGTGCTGTCCCATGCTGTGTCTGCAAGGCACACGTTGGCTGTCATGTGGACTTCAATGTGAAACACTGCAAGGTGATTTTACCAAAAGCAAACAAGGCCCTTGTGGACCAACCTAGTGTTATCAGGAGGTCCCCTCCTTGTGAGCTTGTACTTCGGGGCAGATCTGATAAAAAGATATAAACAGCTACATTGGTCCAAGTCCAACATCGGTGAATCTCCTTGAAACCTGTCATTCAATCCCTCATGTTTCACGAACCTGATTGGTCCACTGATCTGTCAAGGATGCCAGCTCCCTGCCGGGATACACCGCCTGCCAGGTGCAAACGAAGGAGTCTGACCGAGCCCTGAAGGTAAACTGATAGGCTGATAGCTAACATGTTGCATGCGGCTGTGCACACACCCATTTACGCAAAAAACAATATCCTTCCGCTGTTGAATCATCCTGTTCATGTGTCGTCATAGAACATGAAATCCATGAAGCATCATGCTGAGAGTAATGCTGAGCAACCATGCTGCTTAGAATGATCCTGTAGAAGAAAGATCAAAGGAACCGCATGCACATAAGACGTGAGGCCTCTGGATCTGAGGGGTAGATGTGGAAGTTCTCGTCGCAGGAAGGTTCCACACTCCCCACCAAGATCTTGCCACCCACTTCGGGCCTGGGCGCCGATTTGGAACGACCGAACGACCAGGTCCTGCGGCCGACTGCGGCCGTTCAGCTCAGGGAACGGCCGAAAGTACACGCCAGCGTCCATGTCGGTACACACCAGCCCTTCGCCACCATCATCCCAAGAAACCTCCGGGGGAGAAGCGACATAGGCCACCTCCTCGCAGTCTGGGACGAATCGCTCTGGGAGAGGTGGAATGCTTCGTGAGCACAATATTTGTGACATCAATCCATCTATAATCCATTTGAATTCAGTGTTCTTCTCACCAAAAAGCATCGAATTCAATGGAACTCATCTCTGTTCAGCCGGACTGTCCGCCCATGTCCGCCCCGTCCTGGCGCATGGGTCGCGTAGAGATGGTCATGTCATGCTTCTCTCCCAGTGCCATGCCGGTGATCTGGGACGAGTGTGGCCCAGCCACGTTCACCACCACCGGAGCCTCGAGCTCCTCCGTCCCACAGCGGACACCTGGCCAGGACGGCCAGGTCGGTGAACATCAACACTTTTTTTGACCTTCTAGCTTCTTGTTACTACTAGTAAGGCACTTGTTACTAGTAGCGATGCACTTGTTCCTACTAGCTTCTTGTTCTAATCCACAAAAATGAGTGCTTTCAACCCACAACAAAAGCGACTGCACAGAAGTACAAGTCTAAGTCTTACCTTTGGAGACCTTCCCCAAAACATTGTCCTAGCTAGCTGCTTACAACTGCTTGCCATGAGATTTCGATCAGGTCTGTGGCCATGTCGACCTGCCACACGGCCGTTCCGCTGCAAGATCTCCGTGACGGTCTGCCCAAAGGAGAACTGCGCGTTTCCCGTGGCCTCTTGGGAGGCCGTGTTGCACCACAACCGGAAAGCGACAGGTCGCCCCTCAATACATGGCAAGAGAGGGGATCGAAACATGTTAAAGCAACATGTTAATATGTGGGGCAAGTTTACAACATGCTGCGAAGAATTCGATCCCAACAAATCCTGTCCTGGGTTAAACCTGCACTGCACGTGCATAGGCTTACATGTACAGTAGATGTGAAGAGATCTGCGGATGTCTTTAAACACAATTCTGATTCAGATCAATCTATAAAAACAACTCAGGCAAAACACGTGTGGCCTCAGCAGCAGCTTGCAGATTGCACGCTGCCAACATTGGATCGCTCACGTATCCTGCCCAGCTTGAATGAGGGGCATACTTGTGGATGGTCAGAACGCAACATCTGAGAAGATTCCTATCCTACTACATCATTATAACATCACGACCCTCACTTCGCTCCGGTCCTGTGGTGGGAAAATACACCCCGTCGCCGAGAGGAGCCCCGGTCGGTTCACCAAAGGACTCATCATCGATGCGCACCTGGCGTCAGCATGGGGCCCCAGGGCATTTGCACCATTCAAGAACTCACGAACATCTGAGGAAATCATCTAAGATCCTCGGAGCAACCCTTCACTTCTTGCAAAATCAAAGTTCTGACATGCTCTGAATCAGAATCTCCAATTTCCAAGACCCCTTCGTGACTTTCCACCATGGCCTGCGGACCATAGCGCTGCATGTCGAATGCCAAGCGCTGTTGTATCTCTTCACTGGACCAGTGTTCGAAGGGCAAACCCACCGCCTCATGGCTGGCGACCTCAGAGTGTCCCACCGCTCAAAAGAGCCACGTCCTGGAGATATTGGAACTGAAAGGACCGCACTACTTTGTGTTGTCCATGATCCTAAGGGCACTATAACAAAAAGTATCCCCTTCCAATTGTTGTGAAAGCAGCTCCATCGATTTGGGGATAGTCATCCCAAACCTAGAGCTGCTGACCTTTGACCATCCCTTGCACAAGTACCACCTCAAAACTTTTGTGGTGGATGTGGGACGACTGTGCACACGACTTGTATGTATGAACCAATTTAAACCATGGATTTTTGATACCTGCCTTTGACCTGCCTTATAACATCTTGTAACCTACTATACCTCATGCAAATCGATGCATTTGGAGCTTTGTCCCTTTCGCCCAGCCACCACCCGCTCCAAAAAGAGCTGGCTCTGCGGAGACCGAAGCACCAAGGCGCCACAGCGCCGCAGCCGCGCCAGGCCTCCGGGTGGGTCCTGGCGAAAAGCAAAGACGTTCCCATCTGAGTGGGATGGAAAAATGATGAAAGTGTGAGAATGATATCATGAAAGCGTGGCATCAAACATATCAAGCCCAACAAACCTGAAGATAGAATATATGGCACCATTTTTGTTGCGCTAGAACTTTGCTCTTCTCTGCTTGGCAGAGATTTTGAGCAAGACCGGGGCACAGGATGCACCTTTGTGCCTCTTGGATTAATGTGCAACTCTGTCCCGAGATGCTCTCGCTTGTGCTCTCTGACAGGAAATTCTCGAGAAGTCTCGGCTTCGCTACTTGAAGTGAATCTCACCTAACATTTGATTTTTTTAAAAACACTTCCACAATCTCGATTCCGATTTCTGTGCTCAATACTTCGATATTTCAAGTGCTGTCGCTGTCTGTAGGTCCATCTCATTCCTTGGAATCGGAAACAAGACCTCGTGTCTATGTAACTCGAGTGGTGCAGGCTTGACTGTCAATCTGCTTCGATCCAGATTTCTTCGCTGAACTGCCCCAGCCATGCTTGGGAGGCATCTATGGCATCCCTGCAGCGGTGCATGGCATCATCACATGCCTCGGAAACGGTGGAAGGAACGAATCGTAAGTCGATGAGCCAAGAACTAAATCCATGAAAGCCATGAACTTCTGTTCGAATCCTTAACCCAAATCCAGGAATCAACATAGCTATCATCAAGGTCAAGATACATATCTTCGCAGGATGCATAGAAGTTGCCCTCTCTCTCCGACGTAACCAACCACTTTGCAGGTGCCGTGTGTCAGCTTCTCCCGATCCTGGAATTGTACGACTATGGCGCGGAACATATTCCTGGCAATTGTTTTATCATGAGAGGTTCTTACGTCTCGAACGCGCTTACCCTTGAATGCAATGAGCATGCAGTTTGACCGGTAGATGTCAGCAACTATATATGTACACCCCCTGCACGCGGTCTGGTGAACTGACCAAGGTCTAGTCCTGGCTTTGGACCCTGTATAGAAATTGCCTTTTGAACATCACCAGCAGCTGAAAGTGCTTAGCACTTCTGAATCGCTCAAGCAAGCCCACCCATAATTGTAGCAATTTAACATTTACAATCATTTACAGCCTGCATTTGCAGAGTATCCATACCGCCAATGTGGTACCATTCCCAGCGTCTCCTCAATGGCCCTGGCTCCCTGTGCCGCCGCCTCAGCCACCCGCTGGGCCACATGCTTCGAGCTCATGTCGGCCAGCAGCAGCAGTGGTGGTTGAGGCGTCTTCCTGGGACCAACACCAGCAGATCATGTCACCCTACAAGTGGCCAGCGACAACACCAAGGTTCACTGTATGCTCTTCAGAATGCTAAGAGTAGTTGACAACGAAATGAGGCGGGCAGGCTGATACTCAAAAGCAGTGCACTCCAGGACCTCCAACAAATGCTTCTCATCTTGCTGAATATACGGGAGCCTTTGTTTCACGTGAAGGTCCTATGTCTGGTTGATGCTCCAGCTCTGACAATAAAGAATTATTATCATGAATTAACAAAATGGCAGGGAAAACAGGACCAGTCAGATGTTCCCTGTGTTCTCTTTCCACCTTAATTTTGGCAAAGCGTCTCCAATGCTGCGAGCAGGCTTTCCTCCTCAAACTGGCTCAAACGAAAAGGATCACACAGGAACAACTGATCAGCTGATGCAAGGCAAACTAACTTAAGACTTAAGACCATTCCTTTCAAACACCGTTTGGTCTTGCCATGTCTCCAAAACCCTGTGGCTCATGCACTCCTCAAATGGCTGTTCATCATTGTTCATCCGTGCTTTTGACCGCCTTACTTCTGTTTTCCTTCGCGTTCGGTCTCCGAGCAACGGCGCTGGGCCGTCTCCGGGCTCCTCGGGATCGGAGCCATCCACGCCTGCGAGGTCGCAGAGGCAGCTGGACCTGACGCAGTCGAAGCAGAGGCATGACATCCGGAGTCCCGTTGAACGCTATCAATTCGTGCGTTCAAAAGGTCTTTGGACATCAAAGACAACAAATTCTGGGATGGTTGTCCTTCAACAGAATCTGTGGAGCAAGCCACGTGGTGAATCTTTCGAGCCCAAAGTCTCAGCCTTGCATAAACTGTATGAAGCCACAAGCCCTTATTTGACAAGGTTGCACGGCCCATCAGCCCCCTTAAACTACCATTCTTGCTGACTTCGTAGTCTTGTCTCACGAAAGCCCTTCTGGTCGTGCCATGAACATCGGCCTATTTGCACCTCTTTGCCTGAGGGCCCAGCAACGGGTTTACCAAAGAGCGTAATTACATGTAATTACTGAAATGCTATCTGCATCTATCTCCCAATGATGCCCGACCATGATGGACCCCTGTCGGCCGTCTCTTCAGCAAGTCTTAGAGGGTCTAGAGACTGCAAACACTCAAGCAAGATTTCCTGTGACCTAAGTGCTAAAACTGAACAAATATATAAATATATGGTTAAGAGGGTGAGTCTTGACAATCTTGACCCTGGCCTTAATTTCTCTACTTGCAAGTAGTAAATAGAAAGGATTGGGACATCTTGGGACCCACTTGATGACACGAATACCCCTTAACCGCCACGGGGCCTCACAAAAAATCGGCTGTTGCCTCTTCCGGGTCGGTCCGAGTGGCAAGCAACCCTTGGCCCACTTGGCTTCCGAAGCCACCCGGCCACCACGCTCGGGAGCCGTCAGCAGACGGAGCACGGCCCAAGAGCCTGGGCGCCGCAAAGAGCGGACCGACGGAGCCGGCGAGGCAGGGGACGACTTTGACAGATTCGTGGTCAAATGGCTTCTTGGCCAAACAACTTTTTGTGGAATTCCTGTTCATGATAGCCAAACAACAAGTCACCAAAGAACCAACAAAATGTGGTGGCCGGTCCTCGTAACTCTTGGTGATGCAAGCAACAGATCGGGGCTGATCCCAACCATCTATGATTGCCAAAAAGAACATGTTGTCAATGTCGGGGTGGAGCAAACAAACAAGGACATTGAGTGACAGAGCCAAGTCGGAAAAAAGAAAAGGGCGTTCGAAGCGCCCAACGCACTCCACCGAATCTAAACCCTGTCGTTCGAGACTCCAAACATCCCCCAAATACTTGGCCAGCCAGTTCGCTTGGACTCGTTTTCCATGGCTTGCCGTTCAGGAGCAGCCGTATTCGTCTGTGGTTGTGTCAAAGCATATGGTCGATTGCAGAGTGTTGCCTGTAGTTTACATCGATTTGGGGGGTAACTGTTGGGGGTTCTAGTAGGTATCTTCACCCGACACGAGTGTCTCACTTGGCCAAATGCTGCAAAGCATCCCTCGGACTTGCCGTAGAGATGGAAGGGCGATGGAAAATTGCCTCGAGCGGTGTGGGAGGCACGCGTGAGGCTGAGGATTCATGGTCCATGAAGTGTTGTCAACATTCCGTCCGTTGAGTTTTGAGTCCAATCAGTTTACCTGTGCTCTTTCTTCAAGGTATATTCTGTTTGGATTGTCTGAAGAAGCTTCGGTACTATTTATTTTGTGAATAACATTGGGCAGCCATACAAATGCCAGCCAGCCAGCATACACTGAGCCAGCCATACACTGAGCTTCAGCTAACAAATGGACAGTCAGCCAGCTAGATTACCATCAGCGAGGTGCCGCTGGGTGACCACCAAAGCACGAAAGTCTTCCCCTGCAATGGCTAATTTCTCATCGTTTCTCCCATGGGACTCGGGTGGCACCGTGGCCGAGTGTCATAACAACGGTGGCCTCCAACCTAGTAGCGATGGCCTCCACCCCTATTTGCTCTTTGTATGCCAGGATGCGAGATTCCAAGAATGCTATGGCCGCCAAGGTGTCTGAAACTCGGCGATCAATGCCCTCCTCGCAGATTCCAAAGTGGATATGAAGTAAAAAGGAGACAGCAGCAGCCTGCGTATTTGTCGGTTCAACGTGGTTCCAAGTCATCATATAGCTTGCAGCATTCGATTGGACAGCCTTTTGGACGTACAGCGGCCAAGGACCATGTGGAACATGTATTTTAGAATCGATTCATGAGGTTACGCTCCTCAAGCAATCGTTCGCGTCGACCATCAAAGAAGGAGTCCAACAGCCTCGATGTCGGGTCGATGGTCTGGTTGATCCGCCGTCCAGAAACGACGACCCGATGCTTAGTTGCGTGGATGATCGTGGATGTTTGTTTAGGACTTTCCATGTTTGGGGCGTGCCCCAAAGCAAATGCAAAACTGCAAGTTGGGGTCCAAGATTGAATTCCAGACCGGACTGTGACTGGTTTGTCATGATTTGTCGTGGTCTGTCGGTGAGGGTTGCGAGGACCACTGGAAACTGTTCAATCAAAAGGGTCAACAAATGTCAACAGGATTTCAGGTGAAACTCAGGGACTGATCCGCTTTGAAGCTGTCTCTATTGATCGGGCTCAGTGATATACACGCACCTCACTATCTGGGTATATTTAACTTAAGGACCTGAACAGTTTTGGGAAAGTCTGTCTCTAGTGATGACGATGTTTCGCAGGCTCAATGCAGCTGGAGCACACCACAGAGAAGCCTTTTTCATGCAAAGATTGGGCAATCTCTGCTGCACCACCTGGAACCAGACCTGTCGGCAGGAAGAGCAACAAAAAAGAACCAAAGTCAACGGGATTCGACTGTCGGTTGCAATAATTGGATGACATGCGTTGTTTACACGTAAAACGGTTGCACACCCGTTGGGACACCAGTTACTAAGGACTGAAGAGGTGGAGTGTCTACTGAGGTGACCCCGAATCAGTCGCCCGCCCTACCCCTGCCTTCACTGCCGTTGTTTCCAAGCCAGTCATCTTCCATGCCATGCAGAATCAGCACCGTGCCAACATCTGCCTGTGGGAGGCATCCTTCAACCACCCCAATGACTGCATTCAAACACAATCAATTTAATCCAGCACATCTCCGAGCAAACCTTTACTTGGGGTGCCCTGTTGCTGGACTCACCTCATCCCTACCCTTCCCATCATGTCTGTTTGAAAAGGACAATTGGCATTGTTGGCCTCAATCTGGGGAGAACCATGACTTCTTGGGCAGTAACATGTTGCGCATCTGTTGAGACTTTAACAAATACCCCAAGAATCCCCAAGACCTTCTTGGAGTCCACTGTGTCTAATGGCACCTTTTCGTCCCTTCTTGTCTTGTCTAGGCCTTGGACGTCCAGGAAAAGAGCCGCACTGCACCCAGTGGCTGCGGCAATCGAAGGCCGTAACCTCAACAGGGTGTGTGGAAAAACATGGAAACACCACAAACATGGTGACGCGATAGGCCGAAGAACCAGCTAACCTGGAGGAGAAATTGGTCTTCCAACGTCAAAGTGATTCTTAGGTCCTACGATATCCTGGTACAAACGTAACCAGCGAGTACCCAATTGCATGGTCCTAGCCTCAACGAGCACAAATCTGGGGCAGTTGGATGTCAGCCAACAAGAATACAACAATCAACTTGCCTCTCCAATCCCTCCAAACACCTTTTCACCATTCTTCACCCGAGGGAGGATATCTGCTGTCCGGCCTAAGAACGGCTCCTCAGGAAGTGTGCCATGGCTCATGGCAGGTGGACTCTGGGCCGGTTCCAACAGATCCCTTGTTTAAGAAACATCGGTTTGTTGCAATGCACATGTTGGAAAAGAGCGGTATACGGTATGGGGGGCAATTAAGTCCATGTCGTCCTGGATGCCGAGCATGGGTTAAGCAAAAAGACAAAACTGTTGTGCCAAATCTGGCACAGGGTCTCTGCTGTTCCATGAGATCGGATTCTCTTCCGTTACGGGCACTCTGAAATCTATTCCTTTTGTTGCAAATGCAATGCCATACAAAGTGCAGGCAAGAGCCAAACATCGCAGAATAAAAACTAACCTTAGAGTCTGCGTAGTTGTCGTGTTTTGTAAAACTCGAAACATATGTGGTCCGATCCACGGTCCAACGGTCGGTTTGTTTCGAAAGTTGGTACAGTAAACAAACAAAGGCCACCAAAGGCCAACGATTATTCAGCAATTGGGACTTTACCCCGATCCGCATTGGCTGGGCTCAGCTCGTCCTTCAAGCCAATATGGTCCTCCCAGTTTTCGAAGTAGGTGTAGCCTTCCTCAGAAATTCATCACCCATCCATACCCGTCCAGCAGATTCCAACAGTGAAACGTGCGCTCGCAAGGATCTGTGCGAAGACTCCGAGGCCTCACAACTTGTGAACTGAGACTGACTGATTTTGTTCCTAGGCTGAGCTCCAATGATACACCTTTTTCTTTGCGCGTCAAGCTCTCTTGCAAGCAAATTACACACAGTGCAGTCATGGCGCTACTAGGCCATGAGTGCACGACGCACACGGACCTTCCAAAATCAAAATGAGGCCGTGTGCATGGAAGACGGTGACTCTTGTGGTCAAAGTTTCGCAGCCTTCTCATCTTTGCAATCTTGGTCACTTCATCCCAGTTAACTGCCAGTGAACCATGAAAAAAAGCTGCCTCCATTGCTTTTCTTCTTCTTCAAAGCCTGCTGGACTCTCTGATTGTGAGCGACTGTGGCAAGCAGATTGGTGGAAAACTCTGGGTCTTCGGCATCTTTCAGCAAGCGACCGTGTTCCTTCAACTTATGCAGCGCCGCGATTCGACTTTGCCATCCTGGCTGCTGGTTGTTCTTCTCGTTCTCAATCATTTGTTGCAAATACTCTCCACTAGGCATGGTGAAGGGTCTCATGGCAATTTCATTCAATCGCTCTCTGCACCGTTTCATCCTGAAAATCAACTCCACAAGAGCAAGTTGACTTTGATTCATGTCATTCTCCAGCCCCTTCATAATCTTCTCCTTGTCGAGTTTTCCCTGGTTTGCTGCATCGTACCTGTTCTTCAAGTCGTCAAGAGTCCTGACCTCCTCGACTTCATAGAATTCGTAGATGAATGGATGGTTTTGGTGTTGTGTCCAATGGCACTTTCTGGGACACAATTTGCACTGGCCGTTCTGGTCCATGACACAGCACCTGGCCTTGTCGTCGTCGTTGGCGAAAATGCAATTCTTGTGGCAAGTCGTCTGACACGTAGTACATGAGGTTGTGTTCATGCTGGTGGGATGCTTGCGGCACATTGGCACCTTCACCGTTACTTTGAAGTTTTCCGAGTTCTTCATTGTGGCATCATAGGTCGCAAATTGCTCTGCTTGTTCCACGAAAGAATTCACAATACCCAATGTGATTTTGACCTGGGGTCCCAAGCTTTCCAATGAAGCTTCGAGTTGTTCACGTTCGTCCATAACCTGTTTGCTCAAATGTAGACTCTTGGGTGACATGTGAGCCAAAGAATTAAAGAACTCTGACATGCTCTGTTGCCCCATGTCCCAAAACAGCTTGCTCACAGCATCAGTTGCCGGGCTGCTGGGGTCTACGAACAATGCAGAATTGTTGAACTTGAAGAACTCTTTCATTGGAATGTTGCCCGCTTTAACTGCTTCCAATGCTTGCGGTTTCTCACCATCAGCAAAGGTGAAGCAAAGCAGAATGTTCTCAGCGATGTCCTTCCCAAACAAGCCCAGGATCGCGTTCCACACATACTGCTGCGACTCGGTCAAGCGAGCCGCTGAAGCCGGGGCCACGAAGCAAACACCGGTGAGGATATCGACATGGTCGGACATGTCGTTGAAGAACTTCTTCATTTGATCTACAATCTTGTGATCAAAGTGCAGCCCCCTTGTATCACCAAAGCCAGGAGTGTCAACAATGGTCACCTTGCTTTGCACGGGGCTGCCTTTCACAGCTGGAATCTTGTAGGCTGTGATTGCATCGGTTTGGCTGGCAGCACCTCCTGTTTGCAAGCTCTGTTGGGTGACAGTTTGGAGCTCATCTACCACTTTGAAGCGAATGCCCTCTTCCCATTTGATGCCGAGAACGAAATTGAGCATCCCATCGATCTGCGTGCTTTTGCCCGCACCTGTCTGCCCAACCACCAGAACCACCATTTCCTTGGCGATATCCTCCTCAACATGTGCTCTGGGAATCTGCGCGTCCATCACGCGTAGCAAACAACGATGCTCCCGGGGCTCAATGCCCTCGCCGAAGGAGTACATGTAGTCTTTCACTTGCACCTCTTTGAAAGGGACATATGCCACTTGCAAACCCTCTCGCTGGTCCACACGAATGCAATCCATTCCCTTGAGTTCATTGAAGAGGTCTCCTCCGACCGAAGGTGCGGCCAACTTCCTGTGGCGTTCCTCCATCACAAGCTCTCCCAATTTCTTTCGGTCTTCTTTGGCAAAGTTGCAGTCCACAGCCACGTCCATGAGATCTACCGGCTCCATTGCCATCAGCATGCCGACTTGACCGTAGTTGTCATTCTCATGGTTGCACATGTCCGAGGCATACATTTCCAAATTCTTCTTTTTCAAGAAGTCCACGAGCTCCTCAGGAGGCTTGCAAGGCTCAAAGTCTGTGGAGGCCTCGCTGCTCTTGTCATGCATCGTGTCAAGCACGCGCAACAATTTCTCTTGTTCATCTTGTTGTTCGTCTTTTGACATGCCGTGTTCCACATCCTCATCTGGTTCAGAGAAGGAGCGTCGGGAAAAGGACCGCCGCGAGCAAGAGAGGAAAGAACGGGAGCGTCGGGAGCAGGAGAGACATTGTCTTTGAAGACATTTCATGATTCTTGAATGCTTTGCTTGACTCTTGAAACGGCTCAATGATCTGCCTGCAGTGCAGTCAACTGCTGATTCCAAGCATGTGCAAAACACAAGCTGGGTGTTACTCAAGTCAGCCGAGAGTCCCATGCAAACTTTACACTGTCCAGAAGGCTGTACCTGACAAAAAATGACAAAAGTAGGTGCAGGATGGTCACAGGACCGGACTGTGGTTCTGAGATTTGTGGAATTCAGCTCTCCTCTTCGCTATGAAAACAAATCGGTGGCACATCATCCTGCAGATTCCGGAAGAGTATCCTGGCCAAGAATGGTCGAACGACGTGGCTTTACACTCAGAATGTCCGAGCCTACGCATTTCATTCATGAATTGCCTTTGAAGGAGGAGTTTGACTTCATCCGCTTCAGAGACACTTTCATTCACTTTGTGATTCACATGGATTCATTTCTCCCTTCTATTTGAGCCGACCATGCCATGCATGCTCCTGTTGATCCTTGACCCGAGCCGCGGAGCTTGTCGATGTTCAACGTCCGCCTTGGAGCCGGACGTCAGGTGCTCAGAGGCGGTCAGATTCGAATGGGTCTGTCGTTGGAAATGGCTCTCACCCTGAAGGACGCAAGAAAAACTACAGTAACGCTAACGCCAACAAGGGAGAAATAGGCAGATAATATTTGGAGATATTCAGAGACATGTTTAGCTTGTCTTTATCAATTTGGACCAACATTAACATATAGATCAGTTTTAAAAGCACATGGGAGGTCTGGGGTGACATCTCATCGAATGTACTATCTCCATGCATGTGCAAGTGCTTCTTTTTGTTCCATGTAGGGAGGATGAACACTTGCTCCAGTATCTTTTGCCGCCAAAAGTGCCGCATTAGGTGTGGGTCTCATGTCAATCCATCCATGGCCATCTACCTTGGGCCTCTGCCAGCCATTTCGGGAAAGCTCCAGGGCAATGGAGTTGCCGATGACGCCTGCACCGATGATGATGGCATCCTTAGTGGGACATGTCTGGAGGATAACTTAGTCAGCTCTGGAAAGCAAATCCCATGTGAAGGGTTAGACCGTCTTCATACTCCTACTAAAATAGTCCAGTGAAACTGATTGACCCAAGGTCGTCATCAGGTCGTCATCACTGGTCACTTCATGCACTTTGATGATATCATCGCCTCTTGCGGGTGTTAATGTGGAAATATGTGGAAGATCTCAAAAGTTGAAGAATGTCACGACTGAGGCAGCAACATAGCTCCTGGCAATGAGCTTCGTGCGTGGAACATTAACCAAGCGCAGCAGAACACTGAGGCTTCAGGTGTTCCGAAGACCTCTCACGATCGGATCCTTTTTCACTTTCCCGGACCATGCGCTCGTTCGTACTTCGCCTGCTCGTTGCGGCAACGGCCACTGATCACGAGGCCGGCGGAGTTTCAACTCACATCCAAGACCACCTTGATCACGTCATCCTGATACCTCAATCCACGTGTGAAGCTGAAATGAAGAACGTGAAGCGCTGCTTCAACACTGGAAGTAACATTGCACAATATGACTTCCGAAGGGAAGGAGCCAGGACCTGTGCACACAGACCCTGCAGCAGTCGATAATTCCATTACAAAAGGAAGACGCTAAATATCCCTAAAATATCCTGACATATTCCAGCGAAGCCGCTCAGTGGCCAGGGTGAAGGCTTTCTGGATCTCCACCAGTGGAAACGTGTGCGTGATGATGCCTTCGGGGCAGTCGCAAGAAAACAACAGAAGCACACAAGTCTTTGAACATCTCCAACCCTCTGGGGTAATTCACAGAAAATCCAAATTAAACTCCTTGCATGCAGCAAGTCCTTGATTTGGCCCACAACATGCCATCGTGCATGGTAGGGTTTGCCTATTTGGGAATTGGATCACGTTTTATCACCCCGTCACCCCGTTGGGGGCATTGCTCTTCCCACAACAACAGGTTTACTGTCATGAGAAGCCTGCGATAGTTGCCAGCAACATCCATTAGATGGGCTTCTTGGTCCATCTATGTCAACGGTGTTGCGCAAATCAATTATATTGTTGCCTCCCCTCATCGTTCAGCTATGTCCACGTTACTTTGCTTCTTCCATGTTCTTCCCTCCATGTGCTTCGCCTGCGGTGCCGACTCCTCTCGACCCGACTCCTCTCGCTCAACCCTCGCCTTCGGTGTCAAAGCGCCCAGTCTCCAAAAGCTCGACAGCTGCGGGGAAGTCGACGCCTGGCGGAAGAAAAAACGACAAGGTCAGTGGACGCCGATGGCGAGGTCCGTCGACGCATCTCTCGGTTCCTGGTTCTTAGACATCAGCTGCCAGTGCACCCCCTTTCACAAGTCCAGCCTGGATCCGGGAAGACGGAGGCCATGAGTGTCACATTCTTCCGGAAGAACTTGCCATAGTGGAAGTTATAGACCTTGAAGAGTGCATCTCAAGAACAGGTCAAACAGCAGCTGTCGAAGGTCAAACAGTTAGACCTTCTCAAATGCATCTGGACCCTATTCATTGGGAGGGTGGACGTTGCTCATCACGGAAACTGCTCAAAGCAGAAAGTCAACGCGCACCAAAAACACTCCCTCAAGCATCCTTATCTTCTTGTGTATCCGGGTCATTATATATATCCCAAACGAGAACGCCGTGCTGGTCACGTCGGCCATGGATCCTGAGTTCCCTGACGGGATCATCTGGAACGCCAAAGGCCACGACCGTTCCACCACTTCGCACCAAGTCCAAGGCTTCATTGATGGTCTCCTGGATCCAACAGGTGAAATCGCTGTGGTATGAGCTCAAACAAACCCTCAAGCCGACTCAAGCCTTCATTGGTGTTTTAAATCAACAGGTCAAACTTAGTTGCATTCTATTGGCTGTCCAAACTCATCTGTTACCTGAGATTCTTGGAGCCAGCACCTTTCCTTTTGTGCAATGGCCACACTGAATCGTGAGTCATGACTCTGACACAAAATGGAATCCGAACACCCACCCTTTAGGCATACATTTTGTCCCCTCTCCAATCTCCTCAAATTCAATCCCTAAATTTGCTATCTCATAATGTTATCCATTTCATATATTTCATCTTCATCCCAACTTCCAAGCATTTCCATCCCCATCCAGGCCATCCCCCCTATCTCCTGGTTGTGTCCCACCATCTCCAGCACCAGATCTGCTCCCTTCGGCGCCACCGCCTTCACCGCCGTCAGCGCCTCTCCGGGCGCCACGGCCCGACCGGCGCCGAAGCGCCGGGCCTGGCGCCGGCGGAACTCCAGGGGCTCCACGGCGATGAGGTGCCTCGCCGAGCCACAACGAGGCACACCGCGAGGAAACGCTACGCTTCTGCCGCGGATTGTGTGTGAAAGTTCTACAGTATTAGGGGCACCATTTGATGTACCATGGAGCATGCTAGTTCTGCCCAACTCAAAACGTGTTCTTAGGTGCTCATGTGATTTCGTAGCAGTCGTAGTGTTCGCATTTTGACCAATTTAACAGGAAGCCGCTGCACGACAGCCCAAGCGAAGGAGCATGAACCTTTCAGTGAGCCACTTTGAAAATGCCAACCACCGCAGAAATCGGAAGCCCTGGCCTTAGGCACATCTGAGACAAGAGTCGCGTGGTCATCAACCCATTTTGCCCCTGCCTGAGATGCTCCGACCCCCAAAAAAGCATCTTGCAACGTGAGGTGAGGCGTTGTGAAGCTAATCAGCTGCGACGATTTCAAAAGGACAGGGATGGACTTGTTACTAATAGCGAGGCCCTCGTTGCTACTTGACTTTTCTGCGCAGGAACATTTGTGGGCTGGTGAGGTAACTGCAGCAAATGCTGCGGAACTTGTGTAAGCTACCCAACTGCTGGAATTTCTAGGAGTTAATGGACTGGCTATCCACCGACAATGTCATGTTGAGTACCGTGGCCTAACTTCTCCGGCAATGCAACAAATGGATCATATCCAGCTCATGGATGATGGTCGTAGTCTAATCAAGAAAACTCACTACCACAAAAACATGCAATGAAATCAGGACTGAAGGACCCTAGTATCACCACGGTCTGGCCAATGAGCGACCCAAGTCTCCTGGTTCAAGCAGCAAGTCTTGGTTTGACCGGCAACGAAACAGAAGAAGTATAGGTCGTTTGTGTTGCCCACCAGCATGCTTGCCTATTCATTTCTGTTCCTTCCAATCAGTACTCCGTACTCATAAGTCACCCGTCTTTTGATATGTGAACCGCCAAGAGAGCTGTCCTCAGCATGCAAAGCAAAGACCCCAAGGCTTGAGCAAGCAGCATTCGTGGCACACACTCCTGCCCAGTCTGCAGGTCATGTGTGGTGACCCATCACTTACGGGCGGGTCAAAAACAAGAAACAACAAGAAACAAACAAAACAAACCAGAAGTATCCCAAGATATCCCAAGCCATGGTAGGTGAAGATTCAATATCTACAAACTGCCATGATGTCTACCGAGTTGACAGGCAAAACTGGTCCGAGATCTTGTACGCGTAGAGCTCGTGGCTGGTGAAGATCTCCTGACATTTCAAGAAATGAAAGCCTACAACTAGTTTTGTGAACCCCCTAAGGAACGGCAGCTCTACATATAGGATTTGGGACCTGCTGCCAAAACTGGTGCAGTGAAGTGGCTGCGAAGCCACCTCGCACGGGCATGTTCTCCAAAAGCACCTGGGTAAATCGCTGTGAGCTAGTGCAAGTAATGCAAGTGTCGTCAGCAATCAAAAGGCAGCGAAGAAAACGTGAAGAGATGTGAACAAGTATACAAAGGATGCTACTAAGGGGTACTAAGGGGCTCCTGGCATCGCTACTAGGAGCAAAGGACGCTACTAGGAGCTTTTGTGCCAAGCAGTTGTGTCATGTTTTGTCTGTCTTTCCAAAGTGAGTGGATCCGCTGAGAGTGGATCATTGTGCACATTCTCATCAAACCATTCCGCTCTGCTGGAAGCATGGGCCTTTCCACCAAAACCAGGAGGATGGTAGTCATGGTCGTCCCAGTCCCGATGCCATAGCAAAGCACCACACACACAAGTGATCGTCCAAACGGTCCAAACGCTCCAGTTACGCCAGCATCTGCCAAGAACTTGCGTCCGCACAGCTCAGTCCAACCGGGAGGGACACAGCCGACAGCCTGCTCCCGCCTTAAAATAGGAGGAGGGTAGCGCCAGCACAGCGTCTCCAATGGCGAAGCGATCTGAACGCGAGTCCAGCACAACACCGATGGCCTAGGGCGGACCGGGTCAAAGCACGGCCAGGACGTTGAGAAGTAGGTTTGCAGATGGTCTCAGTTCCCTACATGTTAGTTGCGGGTGGACCTATTTATGGTTCTAGGCCTGCATGAAATGGTTGATGTTTGAAGACCTATCTTGTGAAAATCAGTTTTTCCAGCCGAGAACGGCCACCTTTCCAAGCTCAACATGGTGTCATCTTCCGAGAATCCCTCCTCCCAAACCAAGGGCAGCGGCAGCCGGCTGTGGGTTTCACCACCAAACGACCGTGTCGCCGCCGACCGTGTCGCCTCGTGCCCACAGAATCCATCGCGATCCCAGTAGAGGGAGCCCAAAGAACTGCTGGGCCTCCGTCCTTGGCGGCCGAAATGGGAAGTTCCAACAGGTCAGACCGTCTCGGATCATGCTCGCACCGGATTCATCAACCTTCCCCCGGGTTCCCTTCAAAGGTGAACAAGGTCAACAAGAGGTCAACAAGGTTTGAGATTGGAGGTACTAGAGAACAGTCCAACTGGTTTTAAGCCTCTTTTAACTCTGTTAACAACAAAGTTGGAGACACTTCAACAGGAGACACTCCCAACATTCTCTGATGTGTCTGTTGGCCCAAAGGCATTGCCACGCTCGCCAGCCGTCATCGTTCGTCAAAGTCTCGGAAGAACGGGAAGTCCGAGCCGCACAGAGAGGCATACTTCACCCGAATCAACAACGAACCTTCGCCGTTTCAACAACAGGCTACCAAATGAAATTGTCTGGACTAAGTCCTGGAGCAACAAACTGAAAAAAAAACACAACATCATACTATCAAATGTTTATCATGCTTCTCCCAAATAAAGAGTTAAAACAGTTGACTGTTTGACCGTTTTCGCGTCAAGGCAGTTTCGTTGGGCAGTCGACAGTCACTGGCTTCAACGTACAGTCACTGCTAGCGCCTGGAGGACAGTCATCCAAGAGCAGCTTTGGTGAGCGCAGGACTCGAAGCACCTGTGGTCGTCGCCCGTTTGGCTTTTGTGGTCGACGTCAGTGGGATTCATTTGGACACCATCACGAAAACCAAGCCTCACAGGCGAAGGAACACACATTTCTCCCGATCTCGTGTTGCTTCGGCTGATTGCTAGCTGGAGCCACAAAACTAGTCGACTAATAGTGACTATTATAGGGTATTCCCACTCGTATGATCGAGTCAAATATCAAAGGTTGCAGACTGCAATCGACACTCGCAGGTAGCTTCCAGGAGTTTGCACCATGCCAGCTATTTCAAGATGCACACCATCATGCCGAATCCATGTCCCTTGAGTTGGGGGATGGGACATCCAAATTCAAAGACTTTGGTTTAACGTTGTTTAATTCACATATCATCAGGTTGATATTCTATGACTCTAGGTTATCAGCCGACTTGCTGAGGAACTGTCTCTTCAATACGCTGTAATGTATTGGTTGACCTTGTTGCAGCTGAACTGGATCCAACTCCCAAGCAAAAGGCATCAACAGAACTTCTCCTGGACCCAAACGCCTCAGACTTTGCCTTTGAGGCACATGCCTCATCACTGTTACACCATCTAAACACACACCAGAGCTCCTGCCCCGCAGACCTATCGCCGTGCAGATCCGGCACCTTGGAGCCTAGGAGGCGAGCTGCAGCAAAGCTCTCATCCTCGTGGCCTCCGTCATAGCCAGCGCATGCACAATAAAAGGGCTACCCCGGGCACAACAGCAGGAAGACTCTGAAGGTTCAAAAAGTGGTCTCTTCTTTGTGCAGTTTCCCAACATGTAGTGGTCAATGACCAAGAATCAGGTGAGCCTGACTTCAAGATCAGTTTCCCGAACATCTCGGGTCGGTGGAAGTTCACCACGGCATCATGTGGATCCACCCAGCTTGACCAAATCATCCTCACAGATTTTGAGTTCATGGTGCAGTTGGCTACAGGCTACACATGCCAACACTTACTCAACGAGGCTCATCTTCATCTTTACAGCCGATTCATCCAAAAATTGTTTCTATAAAGTCCCAGCAGCTCATTCAGCAAGGCATCCATTTCTTTTTTGTCCATATCTCTTGTTTTTAAATGTGCTGGATGTTGTGCACGATGAAGCCCAATACGGATCTCACTCGTGATATCCTCATGTGGCAAGTTTTTAGCTGACAAGGCAGCGTCAATTCCGTCTACCCAAGCAAGCATATGCCTTCGTATACACGACAAGGGAGGCGTTGCTGTATGAAAGACATGACAAATCCTGATTACCAACAATTCACAAATAAGTCCATGGTACGCATATATGTATTCGAACAGGCCAAATACCTTGTTGAAGCCCCCTTGAACCTTACAAATGAAAGCTGCTACGAACTTTGAGAAGCCAAGAGTAGCCTAGATCTGAAACATTCCAGCACCTAGCGGTGAGCATACGGTCCAAATTACATGTGTGATTGCTGAATCCTCACCGGAGTCTCCTTGAGACGAGAACCAAAGGTTTGCTGCACCCTTGGGTCGTTCCAAACTCGTCCAAGGGGCAAAGCCCAAAGCTTTCCATCTGAACTCAGCGATGACCTTTTTGCATTGATGGCCAGTGACAGGGAATGAAGCACACACGCTTCCTTTGCCTGAAAACACATTCATTTTCAAACAGGATGACTCATATATTCCATAGACGCTAGGCACAAAGAAGAGCTCTGTGCCGGCGAAATGTCTAGAATACTAATAGCGATGTTACGTTCGTAGCTTCTTGTTACTAAGCCGCCGGCCCTTGGGCGCGGCGTGTTTTAGGTGATTGGTTTGTATGCTATCCTAGTAGTAGTTTTGTTTTTAGTCTAATTGTACCCACGGCGATGGCCTCCACCTAATAGCCATGGCCTTCCCCGACCTGACATCGGATGTTCCAATTCTCCAAGTAGCCACACGAGAGGCAAAGCAGCTGGCCGAGCTGGGGTCGGCTTCTGTGGCCAAGGGGAGCTCATCAGTCCAGACCTTGCCGGGGTTTGGACGAGACCTTGAAGTGAAACTGGAAGAGGCGGTGTCAGATGGCGTAAGTCGCTTTTTGTTCCTAGTAGTAATGGTCTCCAACCTACAAGCGATGGCCTCCAATAAGGTGTGTAAGATGGTGTAGCTGTTTGTTCCTAGTAGTATCGCCAAGAGCTCCTAGTAGCTTCTTGTTTCTAATAGCGATGCCTAATAGCGTCCTGTACATTCCAACAAGAGGTGTAAGATGGTGTAAGAGATAGGTCTATCTGCTGTTTTTCCATGATTGTTCAACAGGATACATGTGACGTTTGGATGGCATGGAGAACTTTCCTGACAGTGCAAATAACCAACTGGTCCTCTTGGTACACGCTACTTAATAGTAAAGCTTTGACAGAGACACCTAAGCCTAAGACTGACTGTCAAAAGATGTGACATCAGAGTAAGCCTCGAACTGAGAAGGCATCCGAAGAATCCCAGTCAAAGCCAAAAATACCCCCAAACCGGGCTCGGTTGGTCAAAGCCTTGCAGCAGCTTCTGGCTCGAGGCTTGAATTAAGTGGAAAGCAGGAGAAGCAGTGACTCTCAACCCTTCATAGTTCTAAAAGGTCTCTACACCGGCACAAGTTCTTGAAGACACTCCTCCGCCATTTGCCCAATTCCTGCTTTCTGTGAGTTCGATGTGCTCAATGAGATTGTTCACTGAATTTGGCCATCCTGATCGGCAGCTGTTTTATAGTTACATCACAATGTTGCTTTGTCAGAAAGGGTACAAATTGTGGCCGGTCACCCAAACTGCTGAATTCAAGGCATTTCTCCAAGAAGAGTGAATTCGTGATCCGACCGTCAAGTAAAGTGCGGAAGGATCTCGGCCTTTCCGTCATGGTTGATCTCGAACGCGTAGTATGTGTCCGAAGGGTTGCCTAAAAAACAAGACAAAAAAAAACAACGCTAAAGAATCAAAAGTCAAGACGTCAAGGTTTGTGCACATCTTGTCAAATAGGCCTTGCAGGCTCCAGCACCTGCGGCTATGTCCTTTTGTGTCAGGTTTTCATATATAATAATCGTGCTCAATGTCAATCCTCACCCATGAGATCTTCATTTCTGGGAGCGTCCATGGACCGCATTGCCATGCATTACACTAGGCTGGACTTCGCCTCCTTCAGTGGGCTGCCACAGGAAGCATTCCACGCGCTCGTCGAAGAGCAAGCTGCACTGCTCTGCGGGCAAGCCCTTAAGAGGACCCTGGAGGAATATCAAAGTCGGCTTGAGATTGGCAAAAAGACAAACCACGAGACTGCGCAAGAAAAGAACGCAAGTGGAATATGGTGAAACTGTCCAGCTGTATATGTACCTGCAAGGTGGGATTCTCTTTCAGCTGCACTGGAGAGGCAACTTTGCCGTGAAGCTCCCAGCAAACGTAGAGGGCCTCATGCAAGCTCTGTGCAAGCATGAAGGTTGCGGTACTCTTGTCATATTGTTTACTATATATATATATAATTACCGTAATTACATATACACTGCATTTATTGTAATAGTAAGATTCTATTATCGTTATTATATATTCACAATACAACGGATGCATCTTGCATGGCTACAGTATCTCCCTGTATGGCATCTTGCTGATGGCCCAGGCATCTTCTTTCCGGGGCAACTCCTCCTAGCCTCTCGTGGGACTTGACTTCAAGTTCAGGTTGTAGGTCAGGGTCCAGCATCGTCCAGCCAGAGAAATAAAAAAATTGCTCAGGATGGTGACCTGTGTCTTTCAGCTTTTTTGATCAACAGCTGAAGCTGGGCTTCTGGCTTGCTCATCCCACAACAAGCGCACCGTGCTCGAACTGCTAGGTGCACCAGGCCATTGCTCAGGCTTCTTCAAGATATCTTAGCCAGGTGTCGGGCAACAACCGTGGTCTCAAGGGCTTTTCCCTGGTCACACATAGATAGTTCGAGTTCGACCTCTAGTTCGACAAATCCAACACAAGGACTGCAGCAGTGCATTGGGACATGGCGTAGCTGGCTGCAGCGCATTGTCCGTGCTTTGTTGTCCGTTGAAACAGTCTACTCGATATAACAATATATAACAATATAATCATGAAGGAGTTTGATCAATAACTCGCCTTTAGCTCTTCTCTCCGTTCACCCCCCTCCGCCGCTCCGAGCTCCGTCCAAAGGGCGCGGTGCCGCCGCCGCGAAGGCGTGATACGGCGACGCTGCCGCGTCCGGCCGGGCGCCCGGCCAGGCCACGGCCTGGCCCCCAGGGGTGACAAAGCTTGAAGGGGAAGTAAGCACCACACCAATTGTCAAGGGCCTTGGCATTTCCAACTTTGCTTGGGTTGAATTCGGAAACTGCAATACCCTCCCTCGTCAACATTAACTTTGTTTGAACTAACTAGTATATTATATATATATATGTGTGTTTATTCATTCAAACATATTCAAACCAATGTTGTGTCAATTCCATGACAATGGATCTTTTGAAACTGATGTGGATCTGTTGACGAACCCACCAGCGAAATGTCGTTGAGTCATCACCCCCCTCCCAACTGACTCACAACGGTCAAGAACAGAAACGGCCGACCGGTTGGTCTGCCTGAAGCATCGAAGCAGTACAATGGTCCCCGAATGTCCCATGAGTAGCTTGGATGAGACAGGACGGTGTGAAGTTCGATGCCGCAGGTTGGGTTGGCTCTGTCTGAGTTTAAAACTCATCCATCAGCGTTAGGAGGCAATCCTGATCACATTCAAGATTTGTGGTAGCAAGTGGGGAATGATTGTCAACTCCTGTTGTGCATGAGAGTTGCAATTTTGGAGGGAATCTTTGTCTGTATGGTCTGAGTCTGCACTGGCTGCATTGAACTTAGGTGAACGGCGGCTTGCGGCATTTGCGGCATGCTCGATGTCTGAACTCGACAACGGAGATTCTTGTTCGATTTCGGAAAGGAAACTCTTTCGACACAAAGCACTGAGGGATGATCTGTCACTATCATAATCTACCACACAATGAGGCCTAATGTCTTTTTCTACAAGAGACACATCACCAGCTCACGAAAAATCATTTCATCCTCCAGCCCTCCTCCCAGTGCTGAAGCTGCGGAAGGATCTCCGAAAAGCGGAGACCCTCTCCATGCGCCACATGGCAATTTAGCTGTAGGTGCAGGAAAGGACGTTGCTCACTTCCATGAGAAGTGTATGAGATCGGCTCAGTGTCATGCTGCTGGAAGTGCGTCCAAGCTGGAGCTAACTTGGCGAAGGTGAGTGAGGTGTAGCTGCGTCGCGGCTGCACTCTTCCCCTAAACCAGCGTCTCAACAGGCCTGAGAACGTCTCAACAAGCGTGAAACATCCAAACATGCTCCTTTTTTGATGCCTTTTGAGTCAATTGCTTTTGACTTTGCTCAGCTTGATCAGCTCAGCTCGCAGGTGTTGACTTCATGTTGCCAGAAGGAACCCTTCAAGACCAAAAACGCGCTGAGCGGTGCTCCCCTCAGATTTCCCCTCTGCTCTCTGGCTTCACAAGTGAAGAGTAGGAATTCGTGGTGAATTTCTGCTTGTGACCAATCGTAGTTTCAAACAGTTGCTGATCCACGCTACAGCGACTCGAACATGAGATGATGACGTAATGCAATGTGAAGGAGGGGAGGAGGATGCAAAGGATGGAAGGCATCGTCTTTTTTGCGCAATGTTGGAATTGGTTTGGGCAGCAAAGAACATCTGCCCGTTGAAACGTTCACCGGCCCCTTTGCTCAAGCTGCTGATCCGAAACATCATACACGTCTCAGCCCATTGAACTAAACCGACATCTAAAAACAATTGTGGGCAGCTCAAGGGTCAAGAAAATTGCGCTGTTCAATGGCCATGCGAAGGTCTGATTCAACAAAACATCTACTCGGGAGGCTTGAATTGCAACAAAGCAATGTCTAAGTGTGATATACATGTCGTGGGACCTTCGCATTGAATGGCATGAAGCCAGGAAACTATCCCAAAATTTCATAAACAATGAAAAAGAGTGCATGCCTGAATTTCATCAGAATTGCACCTCCACAAAATCTACCAGCTCAGAACTGCCCTCCTTCTCGCCTGACTACACTTGCCACTTGTCTCGTCATCCCATGGGTCCACTCATCAGTCCCATGTGCCGTTTGAGCAACTCGCAGCTACTCGTGGAATCCGCACTTAACCCCTCGCACCTCAGATTGCAGGCAGGCCATAACCTGCCAAGAGGTGTCACGTTGAACATGTTTGGACAATCAAAGGGTGTGAATATTTAGCACACTTTCTTACAGCCGCAGAAGGTGCGCCTCAAGACTTGATCTCTACAGCCTGCAGTCGTCTCTTAGCTTATAGAAAACATGTAAACCAGCTACTGTAAACAAGTATATAAAGATATATCCGCCGACCCCTTGCGACTGCAAGGGGAGCGCGTGAGAGAAGGTACGAGTGCTCATGGTGTGGAGGGTTCGAGCGCGGTCTTGCTTTGTGGGGGCGAAAATTGGATTAGATTAGATAGTGGAAAGGGAAGTAGGGCTTGATGGAGGCTGCATCACGACCTTTTTTGAGCGAT
>CAXAMN010028350.1:438568-526432 GCA_963970005.1 Durusdinium trenchii | reverse complement strand
TGGTGGAAAGTGGTGGCGGAGGAGATTGCTGGGAGCCTCGGAGGGAGCCTCGGAGCCGCGGATCCTTGTCGCAAGCTACCAAGTGCCTGGACGCACGCTCTTTGCGGCAAGTGCCGCATTCGCGTTGGCGGATCTCCTCCGGACTTTTGCCAACCAGGGCTCCACAGAGACTTCTGCAGCATGCTGGGGCTCCCTTCGTCCAGCTTCCCGGCACGCTGGTTCCATGGCCGTGTAGAAACGCATGGTTGTCCTGCGACAGCTCTCCGTACCGCAGCTGTTCCTGCACTTCGGTCAACCATGTGTCGGCGGTCCGCTCGCAGCGTACGAGTTCAGTGACACCTTGCGTGCCCACTGCCGGCCCGCCCCACAGCAACGTCTGACCGTGCAAGCCTGTGCTTTGTTTGGTTCGCCTCTTTCCGGTCAACCAGTCCCACGGCACATCCCCTAAAAAGGTTCCTTTTGGGGGGGGGCAGCTGATACAAATCGCCGGCCAAAATCACGTTCAGGCCACCGAACGCTTCCACGACGCCGTCGTCCCGGAACTTAGCCAGGCTGAGATCGCGCATGATTTCGCGACATCGCTGCTCCAACTGCGCGAGCAGTTCTGCACTCACCATGCTGAACTCATCTAAAATCAACCAGCGCCATTGCAATGTTTGTTGTGTGCGAAGCAGTGTGCGTAAATGACTTTGCTCCCTTTCTCCCGCCCAATTTAAGCCGAGCGCGTGGTGGATGGTGTCCCCTTCTAGCAGCTCTGCCATGACTGCTTGAAAACTGACCACTTGAAAGTGGATACCATGTGTCCAGCCCAACGTTGTTTCAAACAACTCTTTTCGTATCAGTTTCAGTGTGTGTGACTTGCCAGTTCCGGGGCCACCGTGGAGCACCCAACGTAGGGGTTTCGAGTGGGGCACGCTTGGTTCCAGCTGGCTGTCCTCCAATTCCTGCAGTACACGCGCGGCGACTTTCGCACAAAAGCTTTCTTGTTCCGGGTTGCACGCCGCTGTTTCCGCAAGCTGAGCACTCCAGGTTCGTACCGCGTCTCTTATGTGCGTCGGGGCACAGAACACGGCTGCTGATCGCTCCTCGATCGCTAGTAGACCGTGCTGGGTCGTAGCTGGCTTGGCTCGAGCCGCTTTGCGAGCCGCCGCGCAACAAATTACCTCATAGGTCGCGGACTGCTTGGGCGTGGGTGGCTGGGTTGGGATTGGGGTACACCACAGAGTGTCTGCTTGCTGGATTGCTTCTTCTGCTCGGTTGCCCTGTTCATCGTTCTGCGCGGAGTTCTTTTTTCGCCGCTGTGCGGGCAACTGCGTCCGCAACGCTCCGGGTAACTGCGCTGTAGTTAGAACAATTGGCTCGTCAGCTCCGTCGTCATCACTATTACCGTCGGCTTCCGCGTGTGGCCGCACCCGATACACGGATAAAAAGTTGCCTACGTTCCGTTTCGTTTCTGCGCACGGCAAACGCTGCAGCCAGTTGCGCAAGGAGTCTTCCCAGGACTCGTGCTTGCCGAGCAAATGCCCCAGGAAAGGAACGTTTTCCGACTCCTCGGCGCCATTCAGGGTCCACGCACGGAAGTATAATTGCGTCAGCCTGGCATTGGCTTCTGAATTTTCCGCCAGGTACTTTGGCACCGGGCAATTGGAGAACTGTGGGCACTTTGGTCGCGCACGTCGCTGCAGATACCAATTGCGCCGTAAGCTGGCTGTGGCACCGATGCGGGAGAAAAGAATGCGGTCTGGGGTCGCTTCTATGCGTATCGTGTACTCCGTACCCGGCCGCAATCGTGCAGGTGCCTCGCGCACCGTTGCGCGTAGCTTGCGCTCTCCCGCCGGCGTTAGGCGGATGTCCCACGCTGTTGCGGATCCTCAAGGCAGGCGTTAGGTCGCGCGCTTGGTGTATGATTTTTCGCGGCCGTATGCCGGATGGCCGCGTCCTCCTCCGGTCGGGAGTATACAACTTTTCGACAATTTGTGGTGTCGAATTAGACGGTGGAACGGCGTGGCCGGAAGCCTTGGAGGGAGAGTGCGAGTAGGGTGTTGCGGGCAGCTCCTGATTCACACACACGCATATGTGTATGTAGGGCATCGAGAGAGATAGGGCAGAGTCGGATCCTTAGACGTTCCACTCGTGGCTCCGCACTGGGAGGGAAGTCTCTGGAACGGTCGGGACTATGCAACTTTTGGCCGATTTGTGGTGTCGACTTCGATGGTGGAAAAGAATGGCGAGGGAAATTGCCGGGAGCCTTGGAGGGACGGGTGCAAGTAGATGTGCCCAGGGGTCGGCGGCAGGGGGCGTAGCCCTTACAATAAAGTATACAGTATACAAGGCTCGTGCGCGATTCAGGCAACTATTTTGAGGACATACACTATGCACGCATATATACGCACATTAATTTTAAACTCAAGCCACCACAGTCCCTGGTTCCAAGCCTGGCAAGCAGAGTGCAAAGCCAGCCAAGACCAACAGGATGGAGATGATCTGGGACGGTCCGTGGTGTAAACCGATTGCAGCAAACATGCTGAATTTTTACAGCCTCTGGTCAAGCAAACAGGAGGCAGCTGATATCAAAGGTGTATAGACTTTGGCTGAGAGGCTCTTTCAATCAACATGCGTATCCTAATGACGTATCGAACCCTTTTTCCATTTAATAAATGCGATTGGCTCTGGTTTGCCAATCTGTCGAGATTTCAAGAGAAGCCATCGCTTCTGTTGTGAGTTTTGAAAGAAGCCCTAGCTCCGAGATTTACGTAGAAACCCTAGTTTCTACATTTAAGGAGAAGCCCTTGCTTCTCCTGCGACGCCTGTACAACCACAACCAAAAGAAGCCTACGCTTCCGTTGCGAAGCCTGTACAACCACAACCTAAAGAAGCCCTAGCTTCTGTTCTCTGTTGTGAAGCCTATACAACCACAACTGAAAGAAGCCCTAGCTCCTGTTGTGAACAAAGAGAAACCCCACCAGCTTCCCTCGGAATGGATAAAACACATGCAGCCCTATCAGCTCGCATTACAAAATTGATCAAACACTGACGAAACAATGAACCACGCAATCTCAAGCCGAAGCATGGCCCATGGAAAATGACCCCGTGGTCTAATGAAAAGCAGGAGCTCCCAACTACCACGTTCATTCCTCATCACTTCTTCCAACAATCTCTTGGAACTTCTGTGGAAATCTCTGTGCACCCACCATGAACCTCTTCACTCTGCGTGTGTTTGCCTGATGTTCAAGGCGACCTGGTGGCAAAGGAACACCAAGAGGACCATCAAAGGTTTCATCGTGCTTCTGGTCCCATGACCGGAAGCTCGTGAGCTGCTCATCCTCAAAATCAACTTCCTGAAACGTGTCTTCACCCACCTGAACCGAGGTCACGGAAAATGCCACTCTGCGAGATTCCACGCCTTTGGGTTGCGCGTCGAGCGAGTCCGACAGTGACGACATGAGTGGAAACTCTGACGGCAAGTCCGACAGTGACGATGCTGAGGAGGCGGATGTGGCCAATGCAGCGGATGGCTGGACCACTGTCATTGGATCAGAAAACTCCTCAGCACTCACGCGTCTCACACTTGCTGCACAGCCCATGGGAAGAGGTGCCCTGCCGAGGTCGAGGTCTGCGGTCGAGCCCTGACGGTACTGAACTGTCTCCCTCCGTGTCGAGCCAGGCGGCACCAATGTCAAACGAGTCAGAACACTGCAGAACTCCAGAATGTTTGGAGAAATGAGCAAAACATGAGAAGTTGGAGCACCAAAAACATCCAAAAACCCTGCCTGCTGCGCTGTAGAGACCTGGTTGATGGCCTGATGTCAAGTTCTTTTTATGGATTCTGATGGGTCACTTGTCAAGTTTGCGCTTTTGCGCCCTTTGGATCCCTTAAATGTGACTACACTCCCACAGCAAACGCAGCCTCCCGGTTCTCTTTCGTTTCTCTCATGTCACTTGAGTCAGTTTCTGTACCTTTCCGCTGTTCAATCTCACCGACTTCCCCGGGCTGCGATTTCTTGCGCCTCCTTGGGCGGAGCTTCTGCACCTTGCTGCCAGATCCAGGCCTATAGAGCGGCAAAGCGCTCGACCAGTGGTGAAGAACATCCTGACATCCTTTTGGGCATGAAATGGCATGAATGTATTTTGCACAGGCACCCATTTCATCCCAGTTGAAATGTTTCATGAAAATAATATAATTCATTTCATACTTTTCTGTATATCTAATTACTGGGGGCCCCTGTCCAGTGCTTTGCCACTATCTCTCTCAGTAGCAGCTCGTTTTTCATCAAGCAATTGCCCCAATTCCGTCAACTTCTCCAACCCCCCCAACTTCTGGCATTGACTTCCTAAGGGGCATCCGTTTCGGAAGATTCCGAGAATCAAACAGGGGGATCTGAAAAGTGGCACATGTTCAACCCAAACTCATTATGCTACTCACTCTAGAGAGACTCTCCTAAAGTGTCTGGCCCACTGGATAATACGTAGTCATGCAGTCGCACATTCTCTTTCTTCAAGAAGAAGTCCTCTCCCTTCCCAGGCCAGGCCGAGGCCGTCACAGTGAAGGCGAAAGCGAAGTAGAGCGCCCCGGTGTCATCCGGGCCCTGGATCCGGTGCCGAGGCGAGACACACAACCAGGCCTACAAAGGCCTACAGGTCATGGAAACGCCATGAATCAATTGCCACAAAGGCAAACAAACTGCCACCAAGCGAGCTCTGAACATCTCTGAACTGTGTGTTTGTGTTTGTGGACACACTTCGGAAGAAACCCTGAAAGTACCCGGAAAATGGATACATTGAGATACCTGGTGCAGGTGTGGTGATCTTATTCGGTCCTCGGTTGAAACAGCGCACTGGTGTGTCTGAGGCGTCCCACGAAGCTGCCGTAGAGCAGAAGGGCCCAAGCTGCGCAGAACGGTGCCAAGCCGCTTTTGGATCGTATCGATATCTATCGATTCACCTTGAACTCAGTTGGACCTGATTGAGGTGAGAGTGAAATTAAGGATATCAAAGGGTCGCGGTGAAGAGTCAAAAGAGCGTGAAAACACCTGGAGTAATATATTTACTGGATTCCGCCGTGCTGCCTGCAAGGCCTAGTGGGCCAGCAGCACCGCCAAGAGCATTTCGTGCCAGGACCCTGGGCGTCAGAATCGAAGTTGGGCACACTCTTTAGTAAAGTGGATGGATTTTGAACAGCACATGCTTTGTTGTATGAGTAGCAAACCGGCTTGCAAAGAGCGGTAGAAATCACTTCATAGACTTGTTCTTCTTCTTCTTCTGCTTCTTCTTCGTTTTCTGTTTCTTCTTTCTTCTTCATCCTTGGGCATTCATGTCTTTCAGGCACTTGAGGTCTCATCGCTGCATGTGTTGGTACAGTCCAAGTTTGTTTTCGATGCAACCATCCAGATTGATCGTCTTCTGTGTCAGGGACTGGCCGCACAGCATTGCACTCAGAGGACCATTGAATCTGACATCTGAACTTGGCGGTGAGATGTCCGCACATTCCATTGACACGACTCTTGTGAAACCTATGTACTCGAACATGGGCAAAGTCCATGTCAGTTTCAGTGACCTTGCTAGATCATTGACATTCTTCATGGGACCGCCACTACAGAACTCACTTAAAGCATACACAAAATAATCACTTCCTCCTCAGGCCACCGGAACGGAAGCTCCGCTCACGGCGGAGAAATTCCACAGGTAGTGAGATTCACCCCTATGCATGGTCTCAATCACTGGCAAACCAAACTCACCAATCAACGCACAAACAAAATCCCGAACTTACTTCAAAACGAAAGTGAGGGTCTAGACACCAATAACAAGCAAAGCTGCCAGACTTTGCGCAAATTGATTCGCAAACTGTTTAGGAAAAAGAGCGAGCAGGAAGCCTCAACTGTATGGCAAAGCCTTTTCATATTCGGTGCCCAAACAGCTGGCCCCGCTCTCATGTCTCGAAAAATCTAAGGATATACTCCGGATAGGCCTGGTCTGGTGAAAAAGTCACCACTTCTGTGTGGCTTTGCCGCTGAGAGAACCCGTTGAAAATCCCGGGCTGGGCGATGATGGAATCGCACCGCCATTCTTTGCTTCCTGTAGTAGTAATGATTGCCTTCATAGGTGGTCCTAGGCCGTGGATGAGGCTTGCCCCGACCATCCCTAACATTTTTTTCACGCTTCAAAGCTGTGACCTGTGTTCACGTTCGAGCATAAAAACTTAAAATCCGTTTGTATACACTTGATTGCTTAAGGCACGTTCGGTATCAGAACAACGTCCTGTCGCGTAGTGGGGATCACCAATTGCGACTCTCGCAACGAGCATGGTCCCGAGCATATTGGGCGATGCTTTTGCGGTCATTCCTGATTCTGTTGCATATTGTGCACTTTTGCATGTCTGCGATGCAAAATAGCTTCCCTTGCCATACAGCCCGTTACTATTGGCGATCCGGCTGTCAAAACCTTCTTTCGCGATCTGTTCTGCCAAGGCAAAAGTCCTCGTCCCATGAAACAACAGTCGATCATTCACAGATTCATCGACCTGGATCTTCTTGGCAAATTCGGTCAGTGCATTCCCCACAGGTGGTTGGATGACCTCAGGGGTGATGCCCTCCAGCCTGTGCTTTTCCCGAATGCTTTGACCAAAGCGCTGGAACCGCCGCCATAATATCAAATTTTTGATCTGGAATGCCTCCTTCAGCTGAAACCTTGAACTTCCATGCAGGCAGTTACAAGCGGTACCATCATGACGCAGCAACGATTGATTCAAGAGGTCTTGCAAGTCTGACAGTGTTTGTTGGTCTTCCACCTTCTGCACAACTTTCCATGGGTGCACATCACACGTCTGAGTGGTTGTTGAGGGAGATCTTGGACCCCTCCCAAAAATATCAAAAAAACGTGCAGCCAACGACCTCTGAACTGACAATTGAGAGGGTGATCTTGACCCTTCTTGAGGATTCTTGGATGTGTCCTTGAGAGACTTCAACACATCTTCATCCTTCAACTCCCAATGGCTCGGTAACGGAAAGCAGCAGCGAATCCTTCGAAGCTTTTGGGTCACTGTGTTCATCTGCGACATCTCTTTGAAACTGATCGTGTATAACCTCCCTCCCATATCAATGTAGCACTCCTCACTGCCATTCAGAAAGTCCTCCATAAGGAGTTTGCTGGCATCGGCCTTAGATTTGACGAAGCAAATATATATATATATATTTATGTATATACTGGAATTTCTTGGTCGCCTTCCGGCCCCCAACATGGATTCTTCTGATTTACAGGAACAACAAAAGCCCTCCAAAACCATCTCCCACGGAAAGCTCAGAGGCCAGAAAAGGCACCCAATGACCACCGTCCTCTTCAAATTGCCATTCGCACCATTCGCCCTCGGACGAATTTCCATTCTGCACCACCTTGCGTTGATGCAGCAAACCTTCAATCATGTTGCGTTGATGCAACAAATCTTCAATCCTCTTCTTCATATATGCATTCTCATTCTCCAGACGTGTGATCCTTTGTCCTTTCAGCCGCAACTCATCATGTGCTTCATGTGCTTGAAGCTGAACGTGATTGAGCAGGTCTTTCACTGCGATGTTCTTTTTCTCCAGCCTTTTGGTGACACACTTCTGTTTGTCCAACTGCTCTCTAAGCTGCTCATTTTCTTTTTCGCGCTGGGTGAGTTGGCTCCTCATGTGCAAAGCGCTGGACTGAAACAAACCCGCCCTGCAAGCAGTTCAACCCTGGAACATACTGCTACGCTCAAAATGTGTTGAATTCGATTACATTGTATTTACCAGCGACCAAGGCTCTGCAGGTCATCATTACGACGTGCAAATTGCGCTGCTTCATCCTCCTTTCTTGTCAAGTCCTGGCTCCCAGCATAGACACACGGGAGACAGAATCTAAACCTTGCAGAGTTTGCAACAGGAATCGCAAGTGAGCAAGGGCCCAAGACAGGAGAAAGAACAAGAGCACCAAAATGAATACAAGCGCGAGGCTGCCAAGTAAATGTACCGTTGAGGCCAGTTCATTGTCATTCCGCCCTGTTGAAGCTGTGTTTTGCATTATGGCATAAAACATGGTTTGCCTACTGACCAACAAGACCTCGGCTCTGCTCGATAGCTGGTCGAAAACACAAACAGTGTCACAAAAAACAAGCAGGTTCTCATAATTGTTGTCAAAAACAATATCTAGTAGTCCAGTGCAACCAGTGCGTGCACTGATCCTTGACAAACCAGGGAGCTGCGTCAGTCCACAAAACAAGGGGTATGAAGGCGGTATCTCGAAACAACATGCAGTTTGATCACCATGACTAACGTGAAGACTTTGACACGAAACTCCACATGTGAGTCCTGTCTCAAGCGCTGATTCTCTCTTGCTGCGCGGCTCTTGCGCTCTCGTTTTGAATGGCCAGCAGCTCCTCAATTGTCGGGGCTGGCCAACAACCGCAACACAAACAAATCTCGGTACGCATTCTGTACACCAAACCACAACAGTTCGACTCGATGCATTCATTGTGTTTGCTGCTTCTTTGCTCGGATTTGGTTGGTGTGTGTGTGTGTGTCACCCCCTGTTTCAAAGGGTTTCGGACCACCAATTCACTTCACATGCAGGGGGCAGGAGTGCCATTGCAAGTCTCCTGCCAACGAAGACGCTTGCAATTGGCAGTGAAGCCAGACCTGATCAGTCTGGCGTACCTGCTTTCAACACTGACTCCAATGGTCCACCCTGCCGCTGTTTGTTGGTTTCATGGTTCTTCTTCATGCTACTACTCTCCCCCAAACCCTAGTTTCTGCAGCCGCGCCGCGCCGCTCGTCTCGCCACCGCTGATTTTTGCAGACATGTGAAACAACCTTTGTTCAAACACCTACAATTTCTCGGACCTTTCGCCATGCGGTTCTCTCACCTTCCTTCCACCTGGGAATTGAGTTAACTGAAAACCAATGTCAGAGTGTGAACCGCTCAGCCGTCCCACTTGGGTGCTGGGTGTGATCCCCGTCACTGGGGCGCTGTCTTCATGCCGGATTTTCACTAACTGCTTCCATCGTTTCCACCGTTCGTTGGATTCTCTTAACTGACTTAGTTTCACTACTGAATTGTCTGATTTCAAAGCCGCCTTGCTTTTACGGCGATTCTCTTTTACAGACTTTCAATTAGATTTTCACTCGGAATTTCTCTTACTGACTTTCAATCAGATTTTCATTTACAATCTCACTTGCAGCCGGATTTTCGACTTCAAGGATGTACAGTCAGGACGTTCGATCACACTTACTGTGAGATCCACCTTGTTCACTTTCAACCATTTTCACTATCACTTTCATACAAGATTTTCCACAGTTGCCACTCCACCATTTCTCTCATAATTTCATCTACCATTTGTAGAGCCTCTCAGCTGCCGACGCGCTGCGCTGGTGCCATTGAGCAGCTGTCCGATCTTGCCGCCACAGCAGTTTCAACCGACATGCAGTATCCTTGGCCATACCCGTACACCACACAGCCATTACCTCCAACAGCACCACCGACCTTTCCAGTTCCACAAGCACCGCCACATATACCTCCTATGATGCCACCCATGCAGACCACTATGCCACACTTCACTACCTTTTATCCACCTTCCAGCACCGCAGCCAACTTTACCTCCGGCCTTTCACCCTCCTCCAACATACCCGTTCCCCTACACCCAGCCGCCACCAGAGCCCACGCACACACCTGCCACCGTTGCCTCTCCAGTCACTACTCCACCACAACCCACTCAAGCTCCTGCTGCACCACCGTCCAACCACTCGCCTCCGCAACCAACAGTGGCCCAATGGACCCTCAACAAGGAGTGTGGCAGCCATTTTCGGTTTTTCCACCAGTGGTACAACAGACACATCCCTCACCGACCGCACAAGCCATCTATGCCACCTCCTACGCCCCCAACCATTCCACAGTCACCGGCATCCACCGCTCCGCCAGCGCCAGATGCTGCGACAACGGCTGACCAAGCATCCTCAGCCACCATACACTCCAACAACACCCCGCCACCCTGAGGATCAGCCCATTCCGATCACATCAACGCCACACAAGCAACTGACCCACCTTCCACCCTGCCAGCGCAACAGCAGCCACCACCGCCACCACAAAAGCCACATCGTCGCCGAGAGCACGGCCGACGCCGTCGCCACCGCCAGCATCGCAGACACCACACCAGGGGCAGGCGTACGCACCGCCAGCCACGCACGACACATCACCACAGATCTTCTCGCGCCCATCGATCACGTTCTCCTTCCTCCTACTACTCCTACTACTCCCGCAGCCGCTCACCCTCCCGCAGCCGTTCCAGACAACCCATTTCACTTCTGCCCAACACGGATTCACTTCAACAAGACGCCACATCCAACCAATCACAACCCAGCTATCCAACCACTCCAGCCCTTCGCAGGGCTGCCAATCCCTGGCGACCTCCACCGCATTTTCAACAAAAAACGCCACAAGAACAACTGGAGATTTGGCTGGACTACCACGCAGACCCATTTGACACACCCAACAAACCCCAACATACCTGTGTCGCCCGCGTGCTGCTGGATAGCGGCCTCACCTACAAAGACATATGCGACTACCGCCAACTCACCCACATCAAATGGAACGACAGCACCAACAACTACGACCTGTTTCACTTCAACTGTATTTCCATTCCATCCATGGCACAGAAGGCCAGTCGCCGTTTTCCACCTCCAGCTACACGTGCAACCTCCACGTCACCAGAACTTGTTCACATCGATGCCAGCCACACTGGCCCAGCCGGCAACATTACCAACATTCTCCAACAAGGCCGTTTCCTACCCAGCACCCTCCATTTTCCCAACAACTCGGGCTTCTTCGCCCAAGGCGTCCGCATCACTCAACGAGTCCAGCGCGACACAGTCCATCCTTGTCACTCTTCTCGCTTGGGGCACTGGCTCGAAGTTTACCAGCGGCGGAGAGGAGCAAGCTATGAACCTTCTCCACCAAAATCATGATGCTGTATTTCACGCCAACGCTCGCAGCGCAGAGAACGCCATGATCAAAGGCCTGGCCTGGTCTGCGAGCGCAACACCGCCAGACACCTAATCTCCCACTACCACCTCCTCTTCCACTACAACATCTTTCCCTACGCCACTTCCACTTTATCAACTTTGGCCATTTTTCACCATGTCTCAAATCGCAGCACATACCACTCGCTCCGCGACAAAATCAGAGCATAGCCAGAGCGTTTTGCAGCAATCGTGAATTCAGAACCCTGCGCGTAGTTTGCCAAACTAACGACCAATCATGTCGATTGCGTGGCAATCCGACCTTGTTGAACTTTTTTTGGGAGACTGGATCTCCCTCTCATGACTTGAGAAGTTTGCTGAACCGATCTTGTTTGGGTGTTTTTACGCTTCAGGTTCTCCTTTTTGGTGACTTGAAGATTGTGGCACTCTCATGATACATGCCGGATGATATGAATGCATTTTGCAAAATTCGATGCTCGATAATTCACCCTGCACGGCCCGTGTAGAACTCCATATAGCAGCTCACCGCGCCGCTGCTGTGCTTGCCGCGCCGACCTGCTGCCGCCACAGCCAGCTCCAACACAGACTCCTCACAGATATGGACAACAACACTGACCAAGCTAATTTGCTCCAGCGCACCACCGTGGCCCTCACACAACTTCACCGCTTACTCCAACAAGCAACAGACATCTTGGTCGATCTCCACAGTCTCTACCTAGTCCATACCGGACAGGTTGACACTCAGTTCCACCGCCCTTTTCCTCCACTTCCAGCACCTCCGACATTCACCGTGCCTATCCCCTCTCCCACATCCTCCTGCGATTCTGCACCAGCACATCCCAAACCTCCGGCACCTGCCAAGCCACCGGCATCCCTCGACACTACCAGTTCTTCTTCCTCCCCAAAACCCAAGCGAGCAACCAAAGAAAAAACGTGAGCCACCCCCGCCGTTCAATTCACAAGCAGACTGGGATGCTTGGGATGGCGACGCCGACTGTCGCCTAGTCGAGTTGAAGACAGACCTTCACCTTCGCCACAACTAGGCTTCTCCGTTGAGCAGTGCAATCCACGCTGGCAAGAACTTCAGGATCTTCGCGCCTCCAAGAAACAGAGACACAACCAGCACTCTCTCAGCCTTCTCAGCCCAACCCACCACTCGAATCATCAGCTCTCACCTACACTCCCACATCACCACGTCACAAACCTTCGGCAACCTCTCCTCTACCAGTTTCAGAGGCAGATTCTCCACCTCTACTCCACCTGATCCTACTCCACCACCTGCGGCTGCGGCGACTCCAGCGGCTGATGCGCAGATGCTAGGTGAGGACAGACATCCAGTCACCGGATGACCAATTTTTAGGGAGCTATTTCATTTGACTCGCCTGTTTCATCCACGTTTCACCCAAGCTCCTTTCGGCGCGCTGCCGGAAACAGAGGATGGCCAATACCGTCCTGACAGTTTGAGCCATCAGATGTTCAATTTTGACGCAATTTTGACTCGATCTCCGGTCTTGACTCGATTTCAGCGCGGAACTTTTTTCATACGTTTCATTCGATTCCCTTGGTTCGTCCCGCAGCCTTTTATGATTTTCTGGAACCTTTGATCGCGCTATCTTTAGGCCTTAGTTGAGCATGTCGGCCGACCGCAGCGCGCACCGGAACCTAGCTCCTGCAAGTGGCTCTCAACCTTCAATTACTCCACCGCAACAAGCCCACACCACGACCTCCACACCTTTCCTGCCGACAATCCACCCCTTCACCTGGCGCCATCCATCACACACCAACCTGAGCTTCTTCTACTCAGTTGGATGATCGATACTCTCTTCCAGCTCGTCAATCGAATCCTCGACCACCCAATTGCAGCAGGCCCCATGCCAGATCAATTCCACCAATTCCACCGCAGCTTTTTCCGCCTTGGACAAGCCACACTACACTTGATGCGAGCCAAACATTTACTCCAGTTCATTCCAGGACCTCCCGGCTCGCCCGCATGGATCCCACAGCATATTTTCCACCACACACAACCGATTTTGTCTCAACCAATCAATCCACACCTCCGCAATCTCCTGCACGCTCTCACCGCCACCCTCATCCCTCTTCTTTCTTCTCGACACAAGCAAGGCAGCGTTCCCGATCAAGGGACTGACCAACAGCTATACACCACCACCTGCCGATGTTGCGCAGCCGGCTGCAGCGGACCACGTCGACGATGATGCAGCCAGTGACAGCCATTGGAGCGATTATGCTCCCACTTCACTCCCTTAAGATCCAGTTTCACCCCACCGTCTTCGGCGCGCTTGCGGAAAACTTGCAACCGGTTTCATCACATTAAAACAGATACGCCTTTGTACTGTGTTTTGAACCTTCAATTTCACATGTCAACTTTACTGTTGGGTCAGTAGACCACTTCTGTTCTGCATATGTATTAACCTTTCACTTGATTTGGCGCTTTCCGATCTCATCTTTTTTGACGTCAGCGCTTTTCAGCTTTTCAGTTTCCTCAAGGTGCACTGCACCAGTGCTCAGTCCCAACATCGGCCACTTTCGTCATGGCCGCTACCCGTTCTGGCTCTCCCTCTCGTTACAATTCGCCTATGACACTGGATCCCACGTCGACAACACAGCAAGCTGATGCACAGACCTACCCGCTTTCCAATTACTACTTGCCGGGCAACCCGATGCCATACCTGGCACCGTCAGCAACTCATCAGCCAGAACTCCTGTTGCTTGCCTGGATGCTAAGCATCCTCAACACCTTGGTCGACGGCATACAGCACCATCCATAGTCAGCGATCCCGTCCCCCATCCCTCTTCTTTCACTGACCGACATGCTGCTTACAGGCTTTACCTACAGTTACGCAACACTCTCCGCCACCTCTGCAACATCACAACAGACATCTAACAGGGCATCCGTATTTTGCAATTCTTGCCCGGTTCACCAGGCTCACCAGTATGGACCCAACAGCCCACTCCTGCCCCTGCACCGCCGCAACCTCGTCTCATCAATCACCTCCTGCAGCGTGATCGCTCAGGATCTCAGCACAACAGCACAACCCCAACCTCCACATGCCACCACTCGCCAACCACTCTCCGACATCTCACAACAACAATCCACTACCAGCCACCGCAGCCACCTTCCCCAATCGCTTTGGACTGCCACCACAACGCTTTCTGATTCACCTTCTTCTCTTCGATTACCACGCTGACCGCAGCTCCTGCAGAGGCAAGGCGCAGAGTACTACACTCAACCCTGCTGTCTCACTCAAGGAGTTTTTTGAACCCTTGCACTCTCTGTTAACAAGGAAAACACGGTCCTTTGTCTTTCTTTCTTTTCTTTTCTTTCCTTTTCTTTTATTTTCTCATTTTCGGAGGCCACATGATCTGGATTTTCTGATCACGTCTGCGCATGTTGTCCGCAGCCTTTCAGTTTAGTTTCGATTGTGCTCCATCAGCTTGTCGGCCCATCGCTCCTACGTCACCATGGACCTTGATTCACCAGACTGGGACCGAAGCCCATCCATCATTGAAGACGCGCAAGATGACCCGTACTTTACAGAAGAAGTCAAACAAGAGCAGATCAAAGACGAGCAAATCAAACAAGAAGAACCCTCACCGCCAGAGTCACCCCACTGCAAACCACTTGCCACCAACATCACTGGCGCTCACCACACGCCGCCACCACCAAAGGCTCCACCTGTTTTGATCACACCATATCGCAATCTCTCCACAAGACCCACACAACGTCTACATCCTACCACCACACCAGCTCCTCCATGCAGCAAGCCACCACCTCCTTCCCCTTCTTCTTCCACCAGCAGCGAAGATCCGGTCATTCTCACAACGAATGTACCTATTCTTCAAAAATCACGTCCAGGACAGCCATCCCTTCATCTACGACCACAACCCACCGCACAGCACCCCACTCCTCCTCTTCCCAGCAAAGCACCACCTCCACCGACGCCCACACATCGACAAGTCAGAGTCACCATTCCAAGACCAAGACTCAACCAGACAAATAAGGTCACTACAGAGAAGCTGAAGGAAGCTGCCACGAGGTACGGTTTGCCGCTTGCCAGGATCAACCGTCTCACCATCAAGAGTCTACAGCATCTCGTTAGCATTGGCGCGGCAACCGCATGCTGACTCTGTCTCCCCAGCCAACAGCTGCCCACCCACACTAACATGCACCAACTGTTCCGAGCCTTGTCCACACTAATCCACAAGACACAATACATCGAACGAGCAGAGGCCATCTTTGCGACAGGCCTCATCCACATCACACTTCTCTTCACTTACCCATCCTCCACACAACGATCCCAACAATGGCGGAAACGGTTCCGCCAACTCCACATCCTCCCCCACACCTACCACTACCACAACTTCCTCTCTTCCAACTCGGTATACATCAAACTTCGTTCAACACTCTTGAACCTCACCGCTGTTACCACCAACACGGTCACTTCTATGTGGGCTCCACAGCAATCGGCGTTCCCCACAGAGATCACAATCGGCGAGCCAAACTCAAACAACTCCAGAACAACATCCCAGTCTCAGCCGAACTCTCCCTACGCTTCTGGCACTCTCATGACAACATACACCACTTCACCACCATTCAACTCTCCTCCCACGACACCTATGATCAAGCCTGGATCCATGAACACAATTTCATTTCCAATTGGATGCCTCCTCTCAACTGGCCCTTTATCTCGCAACATCTCAAACTCAAAGCACAGGGATGGCAATTCACAAAACACCGAGCGCATTTCTACTCTCGCCTCGCCACCCACAAGCGGCTTTTCCGCCGCCTGCGCCGACGACAACGAACCATCAGCGAACCACATCTCTTCACCTCCACCAAGCACCACGCACTCACCCTTCTTCGTGACCTCACCAAACACACATCAGCATCCTTTGAAGCCGCCAAACAACTACGCAGCGGCCGTCACACCGACCTCGAAGTCTACGCCATCAGACGTATGGCTTCCAACCTTGAAGAACCAGGCCGCAGCCGAGCCCTACACATCATCAACAAAGCACTCCTCTACCGCAACCTGACACCACCGAAGCCCAACATTCCCCTCACCGTACCTTCCTCGCGCATGAGGATTTTACCAAGCACAGCAACACAAGCACCTTGCCATTCCACTCCATCTCTCCCCACCCACCGCCTTCGCGAAGCTGCCCACAAGACATTGCGAGCGCAGCTCCACAACCACCGCACCTGGGAAGAGACACTACGCACACCCCCAACAAGGGCTTCCCACATCCCTCACCCAACACTTGGAGCCTTTCCTCCAACATCAATGGCGACTCCATACAACACACCTCAAGCAGCATCCACGCTTTACCGCCCGCCTCCACAGACAGCTCCAGGAACACCTGGGCAACAACGTCGTCCTGCATCACGCGGACCATGAGCTCCAACAGCTCCGAGTCCTTTGCCCATTGTCAATACTTCACCGGAGCACTCAGCACATGGCAGGCCCCCGAACTTTTTGAACCACTACCACACCTCACACCTGCCAACATCCACGAACATCTCTCAGCAACCATCCCAGCCGGCCTCCGCTCCCGCTACAAATGGGGCTTCCGCAAAGACTTTACCATTCCATATGGCATCGTCCATCTCAAAGCCAAAAAACAATGACAAAAAGGACGCACTATCATTTCCTACTTCCACTCCACGAGCGGAAACCTCCTACGTACCACCAGTCGGGCACTCCATATCATCTTGCAACACCTCTACCCACAACACCCCAGGACAACTCTCCATCCCACAACTTTGGCGTCATTTCCACTCTTGCCTCACTCAAACACCCAACGACATCACTCTCCATGCCACCAACGACGACCTCGTTGGCTTCTTCAACTCAGTTCCCCAACACAGACTCATTGATGCAGTTCACTCTATGATCCAGCAATGGCAAAGCTTGCAGTCCAATCACACCCTGACGGTGGACACCAAAGCCACAGGCAACCCATTCCATCACTCCCACGTTGGCAGACATTACACCAAGCATCCCACCCAACGCACACTACACACCTCTGACATCACAACCATTGTCACTTTGCACTCAACACTTGTATTTTCCGGGCATGCAACAACACCTACAAACAAATCCAAGGGGCTGGGATTGGCTCCCAGCTTTCTCCTGCCCTCTGCAACGTTGCCATCACATTGAATGAGCACTCTTGACAACAGATTCACAACAATCTTCTTCAACACTCAGCCCTCCACTTCCCCTACTACCGATATGTTGACAACCGCTTCATTGTCCACAACGAACTCTTCCTCTCCCACCCGGCCATACAAACCCTCATCCACCACAACTTCTTTGGAGACCCAGCTGAGCTAGAAACAGTTGAAGACTTCCATCTCCTGGGATTCAATATCGACCTTCCACAACGAACCATCACTTACATCCAACCCAACCAACCCTGGAAAATCAGGGATCCCACCAGCGCCGGTAGCCAGCGCCTGGCTCTTTCCGGTCTAGCCTCACGCCTACACGCAATCTACACCTACAGTTTTCCACCCACCGCAGCCACGGCAGCCGCTGAGGAACTTGTCCGGCTATATGTCCAAAAAGGACATGAACCCACCGCGCGCCGGCGCCTACTACGAAAAAGACTGCCACCTCCTTTGCTGTTCCACCACATGGGCGCCGAATTTTCGGCCCCTTGTGTGTGTCACCCCCTGTTTCAAAGGGTTTCGGACCACCAATTCACTTCACATGCGGGGGGCAGGGGTGCCATTGCAAGTCTCCTGCCAACGAAGACGCTTGCAATTGGCAGTGAAACCAGACCTGATCAGTCTGCGCGTACCTGCTTTCAACACACTGACTCCAATGGTCCACCCTGCCGCTGTTTGTTGGTTTCATGGTTCTTCTTCACGCTACTCTCCCCTAAACCCTGGTTTCTGCAGCCGCGCCGCGCCGCTCGTCTCGCCACCGTTGATTTTTGCAGACATGTGAAACAGCCCTTTTTCAAACACCTACAATTTCTCGGACCTTTCGCCATGCGGTTCTCTCACCTTCCTTCCACCTGGGAATTGAATTAACTGAAAACCAATGTCAGAGTGTGTATGTGTACACCTTGGAATGACAGGTTACCTCTTAGGCAATTTAACGCAGGAGCGCTGAGCACTCGCTGGTGACTCTCGTGTTTGGGAAACCCCTTACAAACCTCTTACACCTTCTGCTTGGAGACCTTGGTTATGCACTTTGTGTACTCCCTTGCTCACGCTGTTTCCAGCTCCATCAGGTTGCAGTAAAGTGCTAATTAGTTCTGCAGATGTGCACGGTCGTCGTCACCCTGTCGCCATGAGCCACGCTTAGAGAACTTCAAGACCGTTGGGGCTTTGGAGGTTTTTCTTGTTCAGACCTACGGCTTTTACTCGCAGTACTCTTAGGCTTTCATACCTAGGTGGGCGCGTGGGATGTGGCATTCGGTTCAGTACGCAATATCTCGAGTGTGTGATTTAATGGCTCCTGCAAAACTCTATGGTCCGGTGCTTGAAGGCAACACTTCAATGGCCATCATCCAAAACTTCTGTGAGAGTTATATATTATATATACACACATTATATATATGGAATGTAAGTATCAAATTCTCGCTCCCAATGTCAATTGCCGGACGCATTGGTCCTAACGAAGGTTGGTTGAAATTTGTCACCTCTTTATGTGAAACAAAGAGACTGCCCCCACATCAACTTTAGAATTATTTAGATTTATCAAAATCTTAATAATCTCAAAAGGGTAGGAGACAAGAGGTCCATTGTTTTAATTTTGGATAACTATATATAAAATAACAAGAGACCAACCTTAACATTATCCTGTGAGTGCCATCAAACAATGTATAAATAAAGAGTTGTCTTAATGTGAACAATTAATGATGGACGACCTGGCCACCAATTTGTTTTAAAAATACATTGGATATATGATATATTTGAAAGATTTTTTTAAAGCATGGGATGCCAAATAAAACCTCAATAAGCCACACTACAACCCAACAGCCCAACAGCTAAACCCCCTTCTGGCCTGGCTCTGCTTTGGATGGGGCCATGGCAGTCATTGCGGAAGACTTTGAAGCACCTTTCACCGCCTTGGTGGCAGGGTGGGACATTTGGGCGCAATGATTCAGCAATGATCAAAACTAATGTGAAAAAAACGGAAAAGCTGAAATGGTATCGTTTTTTAAAATGTATTTTCTGGTATCGTTTTCCAAGGAAACTACTAACATGTTATATCACATTGCCCGTAGAAACAACAGCAACCTCTTGGTTCTTACAAGCTGGGCCAGGGTCTAGCAAAGCAGATTTTTGTAGATGTTGGCATCGTTTTGGTATCGTTTTTTGCTTCGCTAACCAATCATTTTTTTGGGAACGCCACACACATGCAAAACAATACTGGCCATATTCAAAAAGCACAAACCTAGTAATCCTAGTCCTCCATACCGTGTACTTCATAATTGGCTTGGAAACAGCAGCAAGCAATTCATCGAGGCGCACATGCAAATCCACTGAAACAGGTATCGTTTTTCATGTGCACATATTTTGTGCAGGGGTTGCGTATTGGGAACAGTTCGCATCACCTGCCAAACGGAATCATCGATCTGTTTAAACACCCAAAATGGGTCTCATGGAGAGTATGATATAGTACGAAATTAGGAAGTGTCTGGCTTCAATGAAGAGGCTTCAGCGTAACATGTAGGTGCACTATCTCGTACAGCGCACAAACTCAATTTGTACAGAAAGCCTTGATGTTCCAAATGTTTCATTTCTATGATACACTTCCTCAGATTGGATACTCCGCATGTTCCCATTCAGGTCTTGTGGTACTCCGTGGTACTCCACATGTTCCCATTCGGGTCTTGTCAACATTTGACATGGGCCATCCAAAACGCTTTTGGTTGAACAATGTGTGCGCCCACACATGCATGCAACCGCATATATTCTACGAACAACTAAGACACCATGACCCGACAAGCCACATCCACATCTTCCGAAGATTTTGTTGCGCCATCTCCTGATGGTGCCCCCTCCTTGATGTCCAGGTCCTGGTCATCGTGGCCAAAACGTAGGTGCAAGGTCAACATTCATTCAAAGCCTTTACTGATCTTTTGGAGTGAAGTGCAAGAGAAGGCGTCCCCACCTAGCTTCTGATTCCCTGTTCAGGAACCCGGTTTAGCTAATATTTGGAAGCTTGTCTCTGTCTCACTTCTCTTCGTTCTAGCTGGGCCCGCAGGTCTTTGAGAAGCCCTCTCCTTGATGGGTGTCTGGCCATCCAGGACATTCTCTGAATAAAAGAGCATTTGCTGATCCACTGGAAGCCTGAGGTTGAAGGAAACTCCTTCCACCAACTCTGTCACTGAAATCCAGTCGCCCAATTGAGGCGCGTGAGTCAAATTTCTAGGGCCAAGAACTCCTTGTGCTTCGCAAAGATGTGCTTCTTCAAGTCTGCCACTGTAGCCTTGCCGCTGGAGATTGACCCTCCATCAGTGGTAACAGAAAGTTGATTCACTTGAATTGCTGTATCTTTTCGCATGCATACTTGATCTTGTTTTTTCAAACAGCTCTGCGGCATCCAAACAAAGGGGACCCCATCAATCGGTGCAGAATCAAGAACGCACAGAGTTTGAAGGTCTGGACTTGCCAAGCATTCCGTATGGGAAAGTAGCCTGACAAGAAAGGAGACAACTTGTGACCCCAATTGGATGGTTGCCAGAGAGGCTGCTGCCCTGCGCAACCTGACTAAGCCGGCCTCGAACTCAACTTTCACCTTGAAAGTGTCCCCCTTCCACTTGCAGCTAATCTGACGGGGACATCCATGCAAAAAACAGTGTGGCTCTGATTCAATCAACTAAAGCAAGAATGCAGTGGTGTGGTGTCACAATCTGAATTGCTTTCTATATATTGTCACTCATTGAACTGGACAAATGCCTTTCCGGTCCTTTCTCTGCCTATCTTCATTCTTTCTACGTCAATGTCGCGTAAGAATGAGCGCAATGGCCGCGCACTTGCCATCAATCACCTGGCCTCGCGCAACTCTGTCGGCGGCGACCGCTTCCCCGCGCAGTGGTTTGAAATGCAGCCATCTTGCTGCCGATGACGACGAAGATCCCGTTTCTGGCAATCCCTTCCGCAGTAAAACACCTCAAAAAAAAAACGAGCAAAAGATCTCACTGCTCGTGTAGTGCTGACACTCTTTGTGAGTGGCCCTTGCTGGCATGCAAAAGGTCCAATCTGGCTTTAAGGTGGCCAAGCTGCTTCACGACACAGGGAGCATCTCCTTGTCAGCAAAGCTGTACGTGTGGACTCTCAGATCATACCACAAAGAATGCTTGGACAAAATGAACTATAGCTTGAGACACAGCCGAAAGCAATGGAACCCCAGAAGGAAGATCTGTTTGAGCACGTCTGGGCTGAGTTCCTTGTGTAGTTGAGGCAAACAAAGACTAATGCCATGACATCCATCTCACCTTAATTATATTTTCTTGTCACTGTTTCAGCATGTTTGAGGAGCAGTCCTTGACTGGGATAACACTGGCGCATTCAACCGCCAAGGCTCTTCAGGTGATCAGACTGACCACAATGTGCGCATTGCGCTGCTTCGTCCTCTTTTGCTGTCAAGTTCCGAACTTTCCGACGGTGATGTTAGACCCTGCGAGGGGTCTGTTTTTCTGATTTGTTGGCATGAAATAGATTAGGGCTGTACGGCGCCTTGGTATCTTTCGACGATACAGGTTCAACTGGGTCGGGAGCGTGGGCAGCAGCCCGATCATATACTAATAATGAGCAAGGGCCCAAGACAGGAGAAAGAACAAGAGCACCAAAATGAATACAAGTGCGAGGCTGCCAAGTAAATGTACCGTTGAGGCCAGTTCATTGTCATTCCGCCCTGTTGAAGCTGTGTTTTGCATTATAAATTATGGCATAAAACATGACATGGTTTGCCTACTGACCAACAAGACCTCGGCTCTGCTCGATAGCTGGTCGAAAACACAAACAGTGTCAGAAAAAAACAAGCAGGTTCTCATAATTGTCGTCAAAAAACAATATCTAGTAGTCCAGTGCAACCAGTGCGTGCACTGATCCTTGACAAACCAGGGAGCTGCGTCAGTCCATAAAGCAAGGGGTATGAAGGCGGTATCTCGAAACAACATGCAGTTTCATCACAATGGCTAACGTGAAGACCTTGACACAAAACTCCACATGTGAGTCCTGTCTCCAGCGCTGATTCTCTCTTGCTGCGCGGTTCTCGCGCTCGCGGTTTGAAAGGCCGGCAGCTCCTCAATTGTCGGGGCTGGCCAACAACCGCGACACAAACAAATCTCGGTACGCATTCTGTACACCAAACCACAACAATTCGACTCGATGCATTCATTGCGCTTGCTGCTTCTTTGCTCGGATTTGGTTGGTGTGTGTGTGTGTGTTGTGTGTGTCCACCCCTGGACAAAGGGTCTTCCGCCACCACTCTTTCCGGACTTTTCACCTACCTTGGACCACCACTTTACATGAGCAGGGGGCAGAGGGATCTCCAGTTGTGGCCTCTGCCAACGAAGCTCCACACTGGATGATCAGGAAAACGTACCTGCGCCGTGACACTACTCCACTCTTCCGTGCTGTGGTTTGATGCCATGGTTGTTGATCACGATACTCTCCCTTCAAACAGGTTTCAGTTCTCAGCCACCGGAGAGCTACAGTCAGCCGCTTGTGCCTTGCAGCTAGCCGCGCGAGTGAAACTTTTTTCAACAATTCAAATCTTTGGACCTTTTCGCCTTGCTGTTCCATCACCTTCCTTCCCAACGTGGTAACTGAGTCACTGAATACAAGTGTCAGAGTGTGTTTCGCTCAGCCGTCCCACTCGGGTGCTGAGTGTGATCCCCGTCACAGGGGCGCTGTTTTTGCATGGGAAAGCAACCACCCCAACGCACCACCACTCACTGGACTCTCACAGGAAGGCACCGACACCCTCCCCGAATCAACTGACAAACCGGCCGCCGGGCCAAAAAACGGTTTTTGAAGACTACACCGGATTTCAGCTTCCAGATTTCGGGTTCGTCATTTCATTTCTCCAAGTTATGTGCGTGTTTCCACGTTTTGCTATATTGATGCCGTGACTCTTTCATCGGCAGAACTCAAGGATGAACATTAGAGTTCTTCAGTCTAATTCGATATGCATGAACACACACCTACCAACAAGCTCACATCTAGCACCACCTCACAACATACTCTCCATAGACACCAGAGATGCGACTTTCAACAACAACAGAACAATACAACTAGGCACTTCTGCGCTGCTTTTTGCTGCCGCGCCGCGCCGTGCCATAGCTACGACCACGACATGCACTTCCCGTGGCCATACGCTCACGCCACGCCGCCACCATTACCTACCACACAACCTCAACCCACATGGCCGCTGCCACAGCCATCAACCGCACCCACCTTTCCCACGACACCACCATCGGCATACCCTCACCCACAACCACAACCATTTCAACCACCACCTTTTTTGTCCAATCCTACCGCCACTGCAATGACCTACGGCACACCATCCACTTGGACTTTTGTGCAACCATGTCACATGCCACCGCAGCCCACACATCCAACTCCAGTATTTCCGTCAGCAGCACCTCCCCCTTCGTACATGTTGCCACCACCTCATCCCACACCACCGGCTGAACTTCCTCCCCCCACCACACTGACACATCCCCTTCCAACACAGCAACAGCCCGCGATTGCCAATTATCCATCCACAGACCCACAATGCGCCACCCCCCAGGGCATTTGGCAACCCTATTCAGCCTTTCCCCCAGTCACACAGCCTCCATCCCAACCTTTGCCCCCACCACCACCTCCACAAACCATCAACGCCTCACCACCAGTCCAGCCTCCACTCCCACACCAGACACCATCCGATCCAGCACCACCAATCCAACACATCCCCACAACCGCCACGGACGCTCCATTGCCGGTCCAAAACACGACCCCTCCAGCTACTGTATCCCAACATTCTGCATCACCATCACTTGCATCAGCCACACCAGCACCCGGACCTTCACTGCCTGCATCAGACAAGCCTGACACCACTGTCTCACCAGCACCACCACCACCTTCCCCGCAACCACCACACAGCAGTCGCCGCCACCACCACAAGAACCGACACAAGTCCGACCATCACCGCAGAGGACGCCACCGCCACCGCCGCGGACATCGACATCACCACCACTCCAAGCACCACAGCACAACCCGGCGACGGCGTTCGCCCTCGACATCCACTTACACATCCAGTCTTACACCATCCCGCAGTCGCTCACCACCACAACCCATCGATTTACGCCCCAACACTGAACACACCAACCCAGACCCCTCTCAATTTCCCACCACAGCCGTCCTTCGTCGCCCAATCAACCGTTGGCGACCTCCACCCAACTTTCACACCTTTACACCTGCAGACCAAATCCTGGAATGGCTCGAATTCCACGCCACCCAACTCGACAACCCCAACCGACCACAACACCAGTACATTGCCAATCTCCTCACAGATTGCAACATCACCTACAAGGAGATCACCGATTTCCGGCAATATACTCACGCCAAGTGGAACGACACAACTCACCAATACGACCAATTCCAATACTTCGCCATTTCACTTCCCTTCCTCAACACCAAAGCCACTACACCAGAACCACCTGCGGTTTCCCGAGCCACATCAACCCACCGGGAAGTCGCCCACATCAACGCAGGCCACACGGGCCCTGTCGGCAACATTTCCAACATTCTACGCCAAGGCCGATTTTTACCCAGCACACTCCACTTCGCCAACTACCCTGGATTTTTTGCCCAGGGCGTTCGCATCACCCACAACCAACCCCATGACCACAACGAATTTGCCCGCATCATCCACAACACCTGGCAACTCCACAAGAACTCCCATTCCCTTATCATCACACTCCTTGCTTGGGGTGCTGCCACAAAATATACATCCGGAGGTGAGGAACACGCCATGAACCTCCTTAACGATCACCATGGTGCAGTTTTCCATCAGAAGGGCCGCTGCTGGGTGATCCACCCGGACCACGCCATTGTCAAAGGACTGGCCTGGTCCACAAACTCCACTCCACCAGACACATAACACCACTGTCAAACACCTCCACGCCACTACTACCTCTACCTCCACCTTCTGTCTCACACCACCACATAACCTTTGCTTATAGCAGCAAAAAAGAGCCTCCTGCAGCGGCCACGCGAATTCTGAACCCTCAATTTTTCAAGCTCTGCAGGTTTTGCTTTCAACATCTTTTTCCGAATCGTACCAGCTGTTTTGATGGCGTATTTCACATGTCTGAGTTTCATGCACTTGATTGTTCAATCGGACTTGCATTTTCGCACCATGCCCGCGGGAATTTGATGCTCGTTTAATTCATATGCACGGCCACGTGATGACGCGCTCCCGCAGATCAGCTGCTGTCCTGCTGCTTTGGCGCGCTGCCGCAGCAACCTGTGACGACTCTGTGCTACTGTACATCCCTACATCTCCAAGTCATGAGCAGTACACTGACACCTCTACACAACGACACCTCAACTCTCCTACACAGAACCACAGTGGTACTTTCGCAGGTGCAAAACCTGCTCAGACAAGCAACAGATACTGTAGCACACCTTCACACACACTTCCTCCACCACATCCACCAAGCGGATCCCACTTTCCGCCAACACTTTCAGCCACTCCCAACTCCGCCTATCCACCCTATACGTTTACCATCCACCACCTCCTCCTGTGACTCAGCACCATCCCGACTACCCATCCGTTTACCAGCACCACTCTCAAAAGACTCCGACGACACACCAACAACACCCCCAGCTCCACAACCGACCACAACACGCAAGCGGAAGCAACCACCCCCACCACCACTTAACCAACAAACGGACTGGGACGCGTGGGACGGCGACGCCGATTGCCGCCTGGTCGAACTCAAAGAAAACTCCAGACTTCGTCCCAACTGGGCCACTGTGGCTCGCCGAGTGGGCTTCTCAGTCGAGCAATGTCAAGCCCGATGGCAAGAACTCAAAGACATGCAACGTCAGCAAGACCAGCAACTTTCCTCCACATCACTACCAACAAACCCACCACGACAAGCCCCTTCCCTCTCACCAACACCCACCTCACCAGCAGTTTCCCCAGCACCACATTCACAACCGGATTTTTCCCCTTCCCCCAAAACAACGCCACCGGCTTCACCACATCGATCACCTCCGGCTGCTGTGCTGCTGCCGCCGGCTGCTGAGCGAGAGCCTAGTGAGAACAGTCATCCGGAGAAATCTCCACTTACGCCTGTCGGCAGTTATTTCATATGATCCGTTTCACCCAGCCTTCTCTACGGCGTGCCGCAGAACAAATCTCCTACCATGCACTGACAAGTTGTTTTTCACGCCCGGTCTACTTTCACCAATTTTGGACAACTTCGGACTTTATTTTTCAGGCTCACTTTAGCTCCGCAGCTTTTTGTGTGCCACTTTGTCCTGCTTTCTTGTACCAATAGTTATGGCCAATCCTCGCGCTCGCCCCCATGGCACCACCGCCAACACAGAACACTACCTGCCACAGCGCCCTCCGAGCTGGCTCCAACCTTCGATTTGCACTCAGCCTGACATTCAATCCCTCAACAGCTCCTTGGACCTTCTCTTTATGGTCAACCAACACATCCGCCACCACCCATTTCACACTGAACCTATGCCAAGCCAGACGTATTTTCAGGACCAGAGAGCATACAACCTCCTCTACCGAATGCGCGGTGACCTGATCTTGCTGGACCGCCTGATTGACAGCCTCTCCCAGGCTCGTCGGCTCCTTCAATTTGTTACCACCGGCCCAGGCCTCCCAGGGCAATACCGCATCAACCCCACAGCCTCACTCTCCAGCAGAAACCTGGCCATTCTACACGACATACCGCCAGGTTTTCCACTACCACCCGGACTTTCCAGCCGTTCACCCTCTCCCTCACCACGTACCCCACCACAAGACGCAGAACGTCTACACTCTTACTGGACAGGTCCCCCACCCCAAGCCACCCCGGCCACCAACATCAACACTGCCACTCACACCAGAGAACGTTCACGGTCCCGCGACAACCTCTCACACCGCAGTGGCTAATTACAACATCGAGCGCTGCAGCAACATCCAACCTCTAGCTCCATGGCAGCAGCTACACAACTTGCCAACTCCGAGATGGCATCTCTGCCTACGGCTGCTGCTACAATTTATTTTTCAAGTCTCACTGATTTCTCGGCGAGCTGCAAAACTCAGCCATATAACAGAACTACTACTTTTCACACTCACACTGTTGATGGTTTTCCACATTTGCATGCCACCATATGTTCCGCAGCCATTTGACCGAACTGTTTCTTCATACCCGTCCGTCCTTTCTACGACATGGTGCCTCGTGATGATCCACGAACTCCACAACCTTCCTTTTCAGCGACAACTACTTTTTCCCCTGGCCCACCCACACCACACCACGGTTACTCTTTACCGAACAATCCCATGCCATACCTGGCTCCATCCGTGACACACCAACCTGAATTACTTCTGCTCCACTGGCTGATCAGCACTATATCCTCACTTGTTGAGGATCTCCAACATCACCCCATTGTACAGGATCCCATCCCTCCAATGTCTACATTCACCAATACACCAGCCTACAGACTTTTTCTGCAGACACGCAACACCCTGCGGCATTTGATCAACACCACCCACGACGCCCGCCGCGGACTCAACAGGCTCCAATTCCTTCCTGGCTCACCAGGCTCCCCTGGCCACTACCGCATTGACCCCACCCTTGACATCCCACCACAGCAAACCAACCTCCTCTCCGCAGCCACCTCTCAACGTGACCCAGCCACACCATCACCCATCAACACACCACCGCTCCTTCACCGAATCAGTTGCAGAGTTCCCGCGACCGGCTTCCCCTCACCACACTCTCACAGCCGAACCACACAACCCCTCGACACCAGACCATCCCAGACCGACCTTCTGCAGCTCCCGGCCACCGCGGACACCTGCATCAAGCACTTTGGACGGCTTCCAACTCCAGTTCCACCTCGCCAGCAGCTTACCACCTGCTTGCTGACACGCCGTCCTCCTCCCCCTGAGGCGCCCGGACAACACTTAGTCTCACACATTACGCTTTGCTCAGAGAACCGTCCGTTTATTTTTCTTCACACTATCTCCATCTTACTACCCAGCAGTCACACATTCATCTCCGCAGCCATTTGAACTCTCGACGGGCCGCTTCCTACATCCCACTTTGCCTTCTCACTACCCCATGGATTACGACTCTCCTGACTGGGATCGCACTCCCACAGAGTCTATCGAAGTGAAGGATGAGGCACCACACCTCACCAAGACAGAAGCCGTCGAATCATCTACCAACGACACCAAGTTGGAACTCACGAAAAAGGAGGAAGATTCCCCACAACATACTCCCATGCTTTGCCCTCCGGTCACCACTGTACCGGACAAAACCTCCACCACATCTACATCACCACCAGCAAAAGCCCCCCCCGTCTCCCACACCTCTTACCGAAACCTGTCCACACGCAACACACCGCAGACAAACCCCAAGCCAACACCAACACAGCCTACAGCCACACCTCCGCATCCCACGGCACCACCGGCACCACCATCCACCACATCCTCCACCAGCACTGAGGACCCTGTCATCCTCACCACCAATGTTCCCATTCTACCCAAAGCACGTCCGGGGCACCCACCTATCAATACCACCTGGGTGGGCCCCCCACAATTACACCATGCTCCACATTCAGCAACACCGACACGCATCCCCTTACAGGTCACCATTCCACGTCCCCACCGGAATGGCCAACTTCTGCCCTTCAACTTTTCCAATGACATCAAACACTACCTCAATCCCACAGCACATCCCACTCGACGACCAGCCACATCACGTCCCGCACCACCAACTCACTTCCGACCAACCACTACCACCAACACCACCACAGTGTTCCCACCAGTACCTCCTATTCCAGACGCGCCGCTAACAGAGCAGCAAGCGGCCACGCTACAACAGACTATCTTGCGGATCGCGCGCCAAGCTGCAGCTGCAGCCGCGGCGGAGCTCAACTCACGCCACAGTAGCTCATAGTTTCACCCCACACCATTCTCGCACAGCGTGTGATGAACAAAAAAGAACGCATCTCCTTTCGGGGTTTTTCACTTTCCACTTGTTCGACTTTATCTAGACCATCTTCAATACCCAATGCACTCTGATCGAGACCTCTTTCCGCCTTCCCAGTCCCACTGGGAGAGTGTTTTCTGTTTGACCGCAGCCGTTTTTCAAACTCGTGATCGTTACCTCCAACCGAGCACCGCCTCCACTCTTACTTGTCAATGGAGAGCAATGCCGACTATGATGAGCAGTCTGAGGTTCTATTCCTCTTCAATGAGGATCCGGAGGAACTGCCTCCACAAGTGCACCATCCACCTCCCCCGCTGCAGCCTGAACCCAATCCAGCTCACACAACCTCACAACCTGCACCATCAGCCACCACCAACATCTCGGCAGACCAATCGTTTTGGGCCGAAGTATACACCCTCCAACCACCCCACGCCCTCATGGGCATCCTCACTGACCTTCATGTCCACAGATTCGTTCTTCACCAACACCTGGACAGCCTCAACGCCCTTATTGACACCCCTATCGGACATCAACCTCTCACTCACACACTTCCACCACCCGTCCAGCGTCTCATTGCCATTTACCACAACAACGTACAACGCATCCAGAGCCACACGCGCTTGGCTCTCAATGCCATTGACACCATGGCTCGGTTTCCCCCAGCAGCATACTTCCTGGATCCCAACCTAACCGCACCGACCTCCACATCAACACACACAGAGACAGATCCTCCCCCCAGTTCCACCTCACCTCTTCGCTTCTACCCCATTCCCACCGCCGCGGCCAGGGCTACCACTCTGCAAGATGTCGCCACTCAAACTCCTCCATTTTCAGAATCCATTCTGGCCAACCCACTTCCACCGCTTCTCATGCACGAATCCCAACAGACCACTCCTCGAGCAACCCCTCGAGCAGCCACCCATCACCGTCACATCCAGACGGACATCCACGCCATCGTCCAGCTTCCTTCTTTTGCCGGCCTCATACCCACAGCAGACACGAGCCAATCAGCTACCTCCCTTCCCACAGCCAGCAGTACTTTCCCCACAGCATCACCCAATCCCACATCAGCCACCAACAAACAACCACACGATCGATGGCAATACGTCAACCTCATCCCCACACCCACTGTCACCTTGCCGGAACAGCCCCACACTCCACCGACATTTCCATCCCCCATCGGCGGCACACCGCGCAACAAGCGCTCCAAGACACCTCCTCGCACCACTACCCCCACCCGCACCCGCCAACCGGATCCACGCACCGGTTCCCCGACCCCCCAAAGCAGCGCCTCTGGCATCAACCGCCATTCCACAGCTACAGTCCACCCGCTTCCAAAGCGACCTCCACCATCACTCTCTCAAGCCCTACAACATCATGCTACCACCGAACCCCTTCAGCCTGTGCCCCCGGCAACTGGCTGGCCGTGCTTCCAAGGCGGATCTTACGCGCCTACACCATCAGTGGCACCACCAACAGCCTCTCCCTCACCCACGCACCCATGGCCAGCACATTATCACCTTCCAACACAGCAACCCACCCCATTCATCCCACCACAAGCTGGTTCCTCCGACTTGGGTCCACCACCCCCAGTGGTCATGCTCCACCCCTCTACGACAAGGGTGGACGCGCAGGGGCGCCCCCTGCCACTATCACACCAGAACTATGACCCCGCTACAGACCCCTGGCATGCAGACAACCAGTGATCAAGCAGCTGCAGCTTCTGAGGCGCCGGTCATGATTTCACCGAGGATGATTCATACAATTACTTTTCCTACCCGTACTCCCTCCGCAGTTTTCTTGCGTAGGTCCGGTTTTGCCACCGCCTTCTATAAACATGTCCACCATCATCTTCGGACATCGGCTCAGCCTACTCCGCAGACCAACACGCTCGGTTTCACCCCGCACAACGAAAAAATGGTGCGTTTCAGTGGACAGCCCGACACTAACTTTCTCTTTGGATCAACACGGCAAACATCTTTTGCTTTCTGCGGTTTTCCAGTTTTCTCAGCTGTTTTCCGGTTTTCTTTTTCCTCTTTTGGCACCTTGGACTCTGACAAGATGACTGTACCAACGCTACTGTACTCCACTGGCACTGCTTACTCCCTCATTTGACATTCCCTGACCTGTTCTTGCATGTTCAGCTTGCTCAAATCAACAACCGGTACTCCTTGCCCACGATCCAGTGATACTTCGCCCAGCCACCATGGACGCGCAGTGGCAGCAATACTACTGGAATCATTATTTGATGCAGCAACATCATCAGCAGCTTACCAACCCGGACACCACAACTTCACCTCCCACCACTCACCACACCTACAGCCCCACAGGCACCTATGGCCCACTCACCCACGCACTCCGTACACACCACGTCCACCACTCCAACCCGTACGTGACTCCACCGTACACACCGCCGTCGCAGCCTACACCGCCACCACAGGCACCACCCTCACAGCCGGAGTTTCCACCTCCGCCACCGCCCCCCCTCCCCACGGCCGAACCTGTCACGCCACCACCATCGACATTCCAACACAGCCCGCCGCCACCACCAACCGCACGTGGCAACACAGCGCCTGCCCCACCACCACCCCACATCCCATCCCCCACTCCACCTGTTCCAGACTCTTGGAACCCAACCGAGCAACATTGGGACTCCAACACCCTGCACGGCCACCAACTACATCGTACAATCCAACCCACCCAGTGGTCTCGAAAAGCAGGCGTGGCAGGACTCCCCACCTTTGAGGTTTTCCCGTGGCAACTGGCGTACCACGGCACCTCTGAGTTCACCGCCCGTACACTGAGCAACGGCAAATACACAGGTTTTATTGCCACCAGAAGCATAGCGGAGTCGGTTTTCGTGACCCACTTTCTCCAACAACTCCGTGAGAAGCGCCTTGACCTTGACGGCATCGCGGAGGCCCTCCACACCCAACAGAGCACAGACATTCCCAACAAAACCACCCATGCCCGAGCGTTTCACGCTCCCCTCATCAAACTACTTATCGACCAACTGCAAACCCACTCTCCAGCACCTGCGGAAGGCACAGCTCTCCGCGCCCTCAAAAACACCAACGACGAACTGGCTCGTGCACGTCAGAAACTCCAAGACCTGGGCAACCCACTCACACCAGTCAAGAGCACCAGCCGACCCTCCGCACCAGCCGCCCCATCCCACGCACCCACGCCACCACCACCAAAACCACCAGCCCTCACCGACGTCTTGCAACCACCACACCCCACGCTGCAAGACGATATCCCCGAAGGCTGGAACCACCCAGAGATCCAACAATGGGTCACTACTTTCGACCCCACCGTCCAAGACGCTGCCAAGGACGTCGTCCGTCTGCTGCAAACAAGCAAAGTCACCACGCAGCAGCTAAAAGAAGCAGCCACAAAGTATGGCCTACCCCTCAACCGAGTCAACCGACTCCCCATTCGCAGCCTACAACAGCTGGTGGGTGTTGGAGCAGCCATCGGTTGCTGAGTCGCCATCCTTTCCCAGCAGCAACCCAGCCACACCAACCTCACCCAACTCTTCCACTTGCACCGAGCACTCTCTACGCTCATTCACCGCACCCAATACATCGACCGTGCCGAGGCCATCTTTGCAACCGGCCTTATCCACATCACCCTCCTTTTTGCATACCCTTCCAACACCCGTCGCTCACAACAATGGCGCAACCGTCTCCGACAGCTCCACATTTTGCCCCACACCTACCACTACCACAACTTCCTCTCCTCCAATTCAGTCTACATCAAGCTCCACTTCAATCCCGACCAGCCCCAACGCTGCTACCATCAACATGGCCACTTCTATGTTGGCTCCACAGCTATTGGCATCCCCCACCGCGAGCACAATCGCCGCGCCAAACTCAAACAACTCCAAAACAACATTCCCATTTCTGCAGAACTCTCCTTACGTTATTGGCATTCACACAACAACATCCACCACTACACCACCATTCAACTTACCTCCCATGACACATATGACCAGGCCTGGATCCAAGAGCACCACTACATCGCTAACTGGATGCCTTCCCTCAACTGGCCTTTCATTTCCCACCACCTCAAACTCAAAGCTCAGGGCTGGCAATTCACAAAACACAGAGCCCACTTCTACTCCAGATTGGCCACCCACAAACGACTTTTCAGACGCCTTGGGCAACGCCAGTACACCCTCAGAGAACCACACCTATACACCTCCACCAAGCATCACGCCCTCCAACTTCTTCGCAACCTTACCAAACACACCGCAGCCTCCTTTGAAGCAGCCAAAGAGCTACGAAGCGGCCGTCACACAGACCTCGAAGTCTATGCAATCCGGCGCATGGCCGCAAACCTAGAAGAACCTGGCCGCAGCCGAGCTCTCCACATCCTCAACAAAGCCCTGATCTACCGCAACCTTACACCGCCAAAACCAAATATTCCATTGACAGTACCCTTCTTGGCCCACGACGACTTCACTAAGCACTGCCAGCAATGGCTTCGTACCACCATCCAGCAGCACAAGCATTTCACCATCCCCCTCCACCTCCCCTCCCACAGACTGAGAGAAGCCGCACACAAAACCCTCCGTTCCCACCTGCATAACCACCGCACATGGGAGGACACCCTCCACTCCCCGCCAGATCCAGCAGACCTCCCCTGCGCATGCGATCACCTTCGCACCCTCTTGCAGGATCCCGATACTCCCACCATCAACGGCCACTACATTCTTACATTGGACCAACTCCAACTCCCTACACACCTCGGCATTTTTCTCAACGCCAACATGAACAGCACCTACTACCCAAGCAAGGCCCGATACTTCCTCCTATTCAAGACGGCCTACACAAAATGGCTCAAACTACCGGGGCTTCCGCCATCCCTAGTTCAGCATTTGCAGCCATTCCTTGAGCACCAATGGCGCCTCCACAACACACACCTCAAACACCAACCCCGTTTTACGGCTCGCCTGCTTCGCCAACTCCAAGAACATCTTGGCAAACACACATTACTCCACCACGCCGACCATGAGCTCCAACAACTCCGGCTGTTTTGCCCTCGCCAATATTTCACTGGCGCCTTGAATACCTGGCAATCCCCCGAACTTTTCGAACCACTTCCCTACATCACTGCCGCCAATATCCACGACCACCTGGCCGCCACTGTCCCCCCCCATTTTGCGCACTCGCTACAAGTGGGGCTTCCGAAAAGACTTCAACATTCCCTACGGCGTTGTCCACCTCAAGGAGAAGAAGCACTGGCAAAAAGGCCGCACAATTATTTCATACTTCCAATCACTCAGTGGCAACCTGCTTCGCATTACCAGCCGTGCCCTTGACATCATCCTCCAACACCTCTACCCTCAGCATCCCGGCCAAATGTCCATTCCCCAGCTTTGGCACCACTTTCACAGCTACCTCACCCAAACCCCACCAGACATCTCACTACACGCCACCAACGATGACCTGGTCGGCTTCTTCAACTCAGTCCCACAGCACCGACTCATCGATGCAGTTCACTCCCTCGTCCACCACTGGCAACAACAGCAACCCACACACACCTTGACGGTGGATGTCCAGGCCACCGGCAATCCTTTCCACCACTCCCACATTGGCAGACACCATCGGAAACACCCCACCCAACGCACCATCCAGACTTCCAACATTACCACCATCGTGGCTTTTGCCCTCAACACACGCATTTTCCGGGCTTGCAACAATACCTACAAACAAATCCGAGGGGCCGGGATTGGATCCCAGCTCTCTCCAGCCCTATGCAACGTTGCCATCACCCTCATTGAGCATTCCTGGCATCAGATTCACAACAACCTCCTCCAACACACAGACCTCCACTTTACTTACTATCGCTATGTCGACAACCGTTTCATTGTCCACAACGAACATTTCCTTCAACACCCGGCTATCCAAACCCTCATCCACCACAATTTCTTTGGCGACCCTGTGGAACTAGAACCGGTGGAGGACTTTCATCTCCTCGGTTTCAACATCGACCTCTCACAACGCACCATCACCTACACGCAACCTTCTCAACCCTGGAAAATCCGGGATTCCACCACTGCCGGGAGCCAGCGCTTGGCTCTATCAGGCCTCCAATCACGACTTCACACCATTCGAAAATACACATTTCCAACCTCCAGCGCTGACGCTGCTGCGGCTGAACTCGTGAATCTATATGTCCAAAAGGGGCATAACTATCACGCCTGCCACCGGTTTTTGAAAAAGCGCCGAACGCGGCGACTTGTGTGTGTCCACCCCTGGACAAAGGGTCTTCCGCCACCACTCTTTCCGGACTTTTCACCTACCTTGGACCACCACTTTACATGAGCAGGGGGCAGAGGGATCTCCAGTTGTGGCCTCTGCCAACGAAGCTCCACACTGGATGATCAGGAAAACGTACCTGCGCCGTGACACTACTCCACTCTTCCGTGCTGTGGTTTGATGCCATGGTTGTTGATCACGATACTCTCCCTTCAAACAGGTTTCAGTTCTCAGCCACCGGAGAGCTACAGTCAGCCGCTTGTGCCTTGCAGCTAGCCGCGCGAGTGAAACTTTTTTCAACAATTCAAATCTTTGGACCTTTTCGCCTTGCTGTTCCATCACCTTCCTTCCCAACGTGGTAACTGAGTCACTGAATACAAGTGTCAGAGTGTATGTATGTGTGCCCCTTGTAGTCACAGGGATCCAGTTGGATTGTTTTTTTAGAAGCAGGGGGACTGTCTACCCCACAGAAGTGACAGTCCAACGAAGAGGCTTCTGTGGCGGTACTGATATGGATTCTGAACGCAGAATCCACGTACCTGCAATTTTTCGAATGGCATGAGGCTAAGCCCAGAACCTCAAAGACTTGGTACCTAAGCTGCTGCAGTCACGCACGATCCGTCGTCATCCCGTCGTTCCGTTCTCGCTCTTGAGCTTTTGGCCCCATTTCCGTTTAAGGACCCTCAGGCCCCTTTAGGGTTCTCCTGGACCTTTCAGGATTTGGGTCTCTTAGGCTGGCGTGTGGCACCGCATTCAGTTCAGTACACCCTATCCTAAGTGTGTCTGGCCTCGCGCCAGCCCGGGATGAGCCCGTAGAGTGCCTCCCGTGGACCCGTCGAACGGGTGTTTGTCGTTATCTCCCTTGCCCGGAGATGTAAGTGCCCGAAGCGGGCGAAGGTGGCCTAGGCCGAAAGAACTCCGTTTTGTCTCATTTTTGGAATTCCAAGTTGGCTTATGCCTTTACGTGACCGCAGCGGTCAAAGGTGGCAGCCCTCGGGCAAGCCGTACGTGGTCGCAGCGACCAAAGCCTGTTCAAGGTTCATTGGAACCTGTCCCATTCTCAGGTGCACACACAGCGCTTACATGCAAACTAGGCGAGGTCTTCCTAGGTGTTTCTAATGAGGTTCGGCTTCATCGGTTCTCGTCCCCTCCATTTGGTTCCCCTTTTCATCCTTTCCCTTTTACACACCTTTTGTTTCCTCTTTTCTTTCATGTCCTCCTGTCTTCATGTCTAGTCATCTCATCCTTTTCTTCGTTTGCGCACACATTGGTACCGGCCTTAGTGTGTACGTGCACTTCTACATACCTTCATACACAGGTTTCAGGTCGCCCAGGTCTTTACAATGAGGTGGGCTTCATCGGGTGTCCCTGTGCACTTGGTTCCCCTTTCATTTCCACCACACACACCTTTGTCCCGTCTCGTCCTCCTGTCATGTCTTCATTCTTTTGTCTCTTGTGCGCGCAAACGTGCACATTGGCCCTCACCTTAGCTTTACGCCTCCCCTCGGGGAGGCGTGTGTGTGTGCCCCTTGTAGTCACAGGGATCCAGTTGGATTGCTTTTTTTGAAGCAGGGGGACTGTCTACCCCACAGAAGTGACAGTCCAACGAAGAGGCTTCTGTGGCGGTACTGATATGGATTCTGGACGCAGAATCCACGTACCTGGCATGAGGCTAAGCCCAGAACCTCAAAGACTTGGTATCTAAGCTGCTGCAGTCACGCACGATCCGTCGTCATCCGGTCGTTCCGTTCTCGCTCTTGAGCTTTTGGCCCCATTTCCGTTTGAGGACCCTCAGGCCCCTTTAGGATTCTCCTGGACCTTTCAGGATTTGGGTCTCTTAGCTGGCGTGTGGCACCGCATTCAGTTCAGTACACCCTATCCTAAGTATGTGTACACCTTGGAATGACAGGTTACCTCTTAGGCAATTTAACGCAGGAGCGCTGAGCACTCGCTGGTGACTCTTGTGTTTGGGAAACCTCATACAAACCCATTACACCTTCTGCTTGGAGACCTTGGTTATGCACTTTGTGTACTCCCTTGCTCACGCTGTTTCCAGCTCCATCAGGTTGCAGTAAAGTGCTAATTAGTTCTGCAGATGTGCACGGTCGTCATCACCCTGTCGCCATGAGCCACGCTTAGAGAACTTCAAGACCGTTGGGGCTTTGGAGGTTTTTCTTGTTCAGACCTACGGTTTTTACTCTCGGTACTCTCAGGCTTTCATACCTAGGTGGGCGCGTGGGATGTGGCATTCAGTTCAGTACGCAATACCTCGAGTGTGTGATTTAATGGCTCCTGCAAAACTCTATGGTCCAGTGCTTGAAGGCAACACTTCAATGGTCATCACCCAAAACTTCTGTGAGAGTTATATTTAGATATACTATACAAATAAATATATATATATCAAATGTAAGTACCAAATTCTCACTCCCGCATGCTGCAAAGTGCAACAAACAAACCAATGTCAATTGCCCCACGCATTGGTCCTGAAGAAGGTGGGTTGAAATTCGTCAGCTCTGTATGTGAAACAAAGAGGCTGCCTCTGTACAGCATATCCAAAAATTTGCAAAAATTTGACAGGGAATTTCATGAGTGATTCAATTGTTGGAGGTCTCTTTACCCCACATCACCTTGAACAAATTATAGCTTGATAACAATCTTAATAATCTCAATAGGGTAGGAGACAAGAGGTCTAGTGTTTTTGTTTTGTATAAATATAAACAAGAGGCCACAATTAAAGTAATCCTTTGAGCATCATCAAGTAATATGTAAAAATCTATTCTATTCTTGAAAGGAACAAATTATTTCATGGACGATCCGACCTGGCATTATTTATTATTTTATGTTCTTTTTAACGCATGGAGTGCCAAATAAAACCTCGATAAGCCACACTACAGCCCTCCTTCACCACAGCCCAACAGCCAAATCCCCTTCTGGCCTGGCTCTGCTTTGGATGGGGCCATGGCAGTCATTGCGGAAGACTTTGAAGCGCCTTTCACCGCCTTGGTGGCAGGGTGGGACATTTGAGCAATGATCAAAACTGTTGTGAAAAATGGAACCTTGAAATGGCATTGGCATCGCTTTTTAATGTTCTGGTATCGTTTTCCAAGGAAACTGGACACTCACATATTACATCACCTTATACCCGTAGAAACAACAGAAACCTCTTGCTTCTTACAAGCTGGGCCAGGGTCTAGCAAAGCAGATTTTTGTAGGTGTTGGCATCGTTTTGGTATCGCTTTTTTGCTTCGCTAACCATATCATTTTTGGGGGAACGCCAAACACATGCAAAACAATACTTGGCCATATTCAAACAGCACAAACCTAGTCATCCTAGTTTCAGTCATTACCATGTAATTCACAATTGGCTTAGAAGCAGCAGCGAGCAATTCATTGAGGTGCAAATGCAAATCCACTGAAACAGGTATCATTTTCATGTGCACATATTATGTGCAGGGGTTGAATGCTGTTGAGTATTGGGAACAGTTCGCATCACCTGCCAAACGGAATCATCGATCTGTTTAAACACCTGAAATGGGTCTCATGGAGAGTATGAAATAGTACGAAATTAGGAAGTGTCTGGTTTCAATGAAGAGGCTTCAGCGTAACTTGTAGGTTCACTATCACGTACACAAACTCAATTTGTACAGAAAGCCTTGATGTTCCAAATGTTTCTCTGTGACCCACACACACTCTCTGCTCACTCTCTTAGATTGGATACTCCGTAGTACTCCGCATGTTCCCATTCGGGTCTTGTCAACATTTGACATGGACCATCCAAAACGCTTTTGGTTGAACAATGTGTGCGCCCACGCATGCATGCAACCGCATATATTCTACGAACAACTAAGACACCATGACCCGACAAGCCACATCCACATCTTCCGAAGATTTTGTTGCGCCATCTCCTGACGGTGCAGTGTGCAACCTCACCGTCAGAGGCTCCCCCTCCTTGATGTCCAGGTCCTGGTCATCGTCAAAACAGAGGTGCAAGGTCAACATTAATTCAAAGCCTTTACTGATCTTTTGATATCTTTTGGAGTGAAGTGCAAGAGAAGGCGTCCAGACCTAGCTTCTGATTCCCTGTTCAGGAACCCGGTTTAGCTAATATTTGGCAGCTTGTCTCTGTCTCACTTCTCTTCGTTCTAGCTGGGCCCGTAGGTCTTTGAGAAGCCCTCTCCTTGATGGGTGTCTGGCCATCCAGGACATTCTCCGAATAAAAGAGCATTTGCTGATCCACTGGAAGCCTGGGGTTGAAGGAAACTCCTTCCACCAACTCTGTCACTGAAATCCAGTCGCCCAATTGAGGCGCGTGAGTCAAATTTCTAGGGCCAAGAACTCCTTGTGCTTCGCAAAGATGTGCTTCTTCAAGTCTGCCACTGTAGCCTTGCCGCTGGAGATTGACCCTCCATCAGTGGTACCAGAAAGTTGATTCACTTGAATTACTGTATCTTTTCGCATGCATACTTGATCTTGTTTTTTCAAACAGCTCTGCGGCATCCAAACAATGGGGACCCCATCAATCGGTGCAGAATTCAGAATGCACAGAGTTTGAAGGTCACCGGTCTGGACTTGCCAAGCATTCTGTATGGGAACAACTTGTAAAGTAGCCTGAAAAGAAAGGAGACAACTTGCGACCCCAACTGGATGGTTGCCAGAGAGGCTGCTGCCCTGCGCAACCTGACTAAGCCGGCCTCGAACTCAACTTTCACCTTGAAAGTGTCCCCCTTCCACTTGCAGCTAATCTGACGGGGACATCCATGCAAAAAACAGTGTGGCTCTGATTCAATCAACTAAAGCAAGAATGCAGTGGTGCTGTGTCACAATCTGAATTGCTTTCTATATATTGTCACTCATTGAACTAGACAAATGCCTTTCTGATCCTTTCTCTCTGCCTCTCTTCATTCTTTCTACGTCAATGTCACGTAAGAATGAGCGCAATGGCCGAGCACTTGCCATCAATCACCTGGCCTCGCGCAACTCTGTCGGTGGCGACCACTTCACCGCGCAGTGGTTTGAAATGCAGCCATCTTGCTGTCGATGACGACGAAGATCCCGTTTCTGGCAATCCCTTCCGCAGTAAAACACCTCAAAGAGCACAAGCAAAAGATCTCACTGCTCGTGTAGTGCTGACACTCTTTGTGAGTGGCCCTTGCTGGCATGCAAAAGGTCCAATCTGGCTTTAAGGTGGCCAAGCTGCTTCACGACACAGGGAGCATCTCCTTGTCAGCAAAGCTGTACGTGTGGACTCTCAGATCATACCACAAAGAAGGCTTAGACAAAATGAACTAGCTTGAGGCACGGCCGAAAGCAATGGAACCCCAGGAGGAAGATCTGTTTGAGCACGTCTGGGCTGGGTTCCTTGTGTGGTTGAGCATGGTTGAGCCAAACAAAACTTACTGCCATGACTCCGTCAAATCCTGTCCCTGCTTCAGCATGTTTGGGGGATAGTTTAAGAACAACTTTTGAACTTGATGATACTGCAAAGTTCAGTGCTTGATAGTGCTTAATCTACCACAGCCAAGGCTCTTCAGGTAATCAGACTGACCACAATGTGCGCATTGCTGACTCGCCATGAGGCAACGACAGCAACGCCAACAAATGAAGGTGTCCAATGACTACAAACAATGTCGCGTGCGGAGCTGCGGTCAGATCCAAATTCCTGCCAATCCCACCACTGAGATTCACGTCTTACAAACAGTCTTTATGCAATACAACGCTGTCCAAAATCCACTACCCTCGGAATGTTGACCCATCGAATGGCCCATAGCGACCTTTTAGAATGAATCAGAACTGAAACGCTGAGCGATGTTATAACAAGATAGAACCACATCGCTCAAAAGGCTAAGGTTATTCTAGGGCTGATAATTATTAAAGGAAATACAACACACTTACGCCAACAAGGCAGCCGTTCACAAGTTGCGAAATTACGCAACATGTACTATGGATACCAGCGCAATGTGCACCTGTAAGAGAAGACCCTGGCATATCTTGGACTGAACTTACATTGACATATTAATATATAATATTATATATATAAGTAAATGTCTGGCTATTCAAAGGAATCCCACCACCTATTTGCAACCAAGGCAAAGGGATGACGGAAGCTCTCGCTATTGATCGTCCGCAAATTTGATTGCTCCCATCACCAAAGCCCGTGTCCAAAGTCAATGGAAATGAAAGAATTCATATACAAACCATATACACGCACCCGTCAGCGTCTCCGACCAGTCCAGTCTCAGACCCGCTTAACCAAGCTTGCTTGATAAGAGAGCATCACATGAGAGAAGACACTATATAAGTTAGTTTTCCTGTTGCACGCAGCCCTTTTGTGAATATAATATATATCTTATTATCATTATCAATTCATTCCAGACGAAAATCTGGTTAGAATAGAGAAGCACAAGCATCTAGCAGGAGTTGCTGAAGTTGGTTGTCAGCGCCGGCAACAGGAGAGTCATAGCTTTCCTCCCAGAGGATTCGATCCAAGGTTTACGGGGCCGACCAACTTCCAGCCGAAGGTGATAAGTGAGATAAGTTTTCGCAGCCTCCATGAAAGGTCACTTGTCGAAGGGGTCTTCGTCTTCTCTAGGTAGAATATCACCTATGAGTTCACATCGTTTTGAATGCGATGTCCTTTATGGTATACTATACACATTCATGTGTTTCCGCGGGTCGAAAGACAGCATTGGCTCTTCTGAAGACAACATTAGTGACAGATCTATCGATAAAGGTGGTTTTCAGATTGTGTCCTATTTATGTAAGTTCGAGACCCTAATGGAGCTTGGAGCGAATCGCAGCAGCATAGAATTACTTGGAAAGAAAGGGCATCTGGCTATGTGGTTTTTGATTTCCAAGTTCAAGTTGACATTAGCAGCGAGGGTCCGCCTATAGGTAAGTTACTCGAGAAGCATTGTGCAAGCACTGCCCGCTGCTGAAACGGATATGTATAGTATTATTCCCGTTCATACTGATCACGTGACAAAATGGCCGGTATGGAGATCAAAACTCCAAAATACATAAATATACAATAATTAAATGTGGCACTGGGAGTCGTTTGGAAAGACTTGGCTTTACCAGGCGAGGCTGTGCGCATGCCATTACGATCAATTTTCCCATGTGCGGAACAGGTTGCAAAAGCACTGATTAAATACTATAGTGCGATACACCACAAAATGTGCCATCTCAAATGAATATCCCTTATTAGCGTTTAAGTCACTTCATCCGAAGATTACCATACCCGAGATGACTGAAATTCCATTCGACCAAAGACGCAAGACATAGCCATTTATCACACTTGCAAAACCACTTTGTAATTAGCATAGTATGCGCATGTATGCGCAATGTCTTTGATAGCTCAAATACAATCATGTCAGGTACTTTGCTTGGAGATATCCCCTTGTGCTTGTAACAAATTCACTTGGATTCATTTGGGATGTGTTCACTCCCTGCGCGCCGGATTTGGACGTCAGGTGCACAAAGTTGTGTCATGCGAACGAATGAAATTGATGCCAACAAAGTGCTTCTGAGCCAAGTCAGCCAGAGATGGACTCATGTTCATGTTCAGGGTTGTTTTGGGAACAAAAGGGGCGCTCGACCAAGGCACTCTGTAGCCTCTTGAAAAAGCATCTACGACAAGTTGGGATGTCCATCCATGCTGGCATGAGGAGATCTTGGTCTGCTGATCCCAAACTAGCAACAAACTACAAGCTGGTGACCGGCAAAACTGAATAGACCGTCGGGCTCGGTCGGGCTGCTCGCTGAGTTCCAAACCCTCCATCCAAGCGACCTCGCGAGCTCAGTACATCAAGCGATTTTATTTCCTCCACGATCATCCCATCCAATGGAGACCAACTGAAATAGAGTCATAGAGACATTCTTCAAACACAAAATTGATCTACTCAACATGTGAATGTGGAATATCTGCCAGGGTTCCACACTGTGCTCTCATGTTCCAGTTCTGTGGTAGAAACCCAGTCCGTCAATGTAGCATGCCAATGTGACGTGAAACGATGCCCCCCCGACCCCGAAGACAGCGGTCAACGGCAAAAGCCATCATGCGCCGCGTGAATGATCGGATCTTCGTTTCGCATCATTGAACGGGATCATGCCTATTGGCAGCAGCGACAAGGCCGTGATGATGAGACCTTGGAGCCAAAGAAAGGTCACTGAGTCACTGAGTAGAGAATCGGAGCAAAGAACCCAACGCTTTGTTTGATGCGTTCCTTCAAAGCAACAGCTCAGAATACTTAGAGAAGCTGACGATGAGGCATAAATGGTCCCTTATTGGTACAGTGAAGAGCCGATCGAAGCTTCCGCTGATAGGGAAGCCACTACTACCCAGTATAGAAGTCTTCAAAAGGGGTTTTCAGGTGGACCTCCCTACCTAGTGGCTCTTCCTTTGGGGAATGCCGGTATGGCTTAAGCATTGGAATGAGGATACTGAGACATGATCTTACAAGCAAGGTTACCAAAAAGGGGTCAATGTGGGTGGTGGACGTCACCCCTCACCAGTGGGAAGAACAATTCTCGTCTTGAAACTCAGAAATTCTTGGATTCTTCCACGGGAAAATTCTATGAAGAAATACAACCGGATGCATTTTTAAACATGTGTCAACCAAACCACATCATCTCAGGTGCTTTCACGTGGCGACACTCTCTGAGCCTCACGCCCGCCACACCACCGATCTGGGCCGTGATGGGATGTTGTGACATGTGGGGACAGAAACGCCATCAAACACCACTGATACATACTGACACCACTTATAGACTAGGCAGTGAAAGAGCTTCAACTCTGCGAAGTTCCCCAACGTCCACGCCCTACATCCCCCTGAATAGATTGAATTGCAAGTTCTACATGGCTGGCGTGCGATGTTTGATCTAAAAGCCAAGGATATGATCTGCATGGATGACCCGCCATGGTCTCAGCTCACCCTCTTCACAGTCTCTTCACGCTCTTCAAGCCGAAAACAAGACGCAGCCCCTCTGAGGCGCTGGCGAGCAGTGGGTTGGCTGGGAAGGCTAAGATGGTTGGATCGGTGAAGGGATCCGGTTGCGTCGTCACTGACCTCGAGCTCTCGGAGAGCTTTAGAGAGACCTCGACCCAAATGGGATAAGATGGACTTCCAAGTCTGGTGATCTTCAATATCTTAGCCTGGCATATTGTAATATATTGTACATACTCCAAACTAAGATGGTGTTTGTTCGTATCCTCCTGTATGCTTCTTCCCACGGTTTAGAAGCTGAGGGCACAGCGACTGCCCCAAGAATGGCTTCAAAACAACGCGCAGCAGCACCTGAAAAAATATCGTGCTGCAATTGGGAGTTTAAAGTTCAGTGCAACCTCTTGGTGCCATCGGTTTCTACACTGCTACAAGGTTTGCGGTGTCGAACTGCTCAGCTCAGCACTGGGAGGATCTGGTAGCTCACATTCACAGAGTTGGCTGCATCCTGCACATCTCAAGGCTGCAAAAGCTGAACTTCTCAGGGGCCAAGGGGAACTGCAGGGGCATTGAGAATCTCTTTTTAAAATCTTTTAACATAGGGCCAAGCGCTCGCTGCCCTTCTGAGTGGCCAGGCCATCTTTTTTCCGCATCGATGCCAGCTGCATTTTGCTTTTCTTCGGCAAAAAGATGGATGGCTAGGCCGTCCACTAACGATCACAAGTGACCCCCTCAGATCACTTATGGAGATGCTTGCTCTCAAGCGTCCAAACAACAGCTTGTCACATGGATGAGATTCTCCTTTCTGACGAAGCTTTGTCAACGATCCTTGACATCACACAGAGTCTCAGAAATTCCCGATTAAGTTCAAAGCAGCAAAGGTTGAAAGTCTAGCAGTCTAGCATCCTCCCTCCAGCTCCGCTGGTTGGGGGCATTTCAAGCGTATGTCTCATTTGCATCACCACCTCAATTGCGGGAGCAACGAGGCGGTGGGTCGATAGATGTCGGAAAGGACGTTTGCAAACGCTGGGTACTTGTGCCAGATATGCGTTCCAATAGCTGGGTACTCCGCGTTCCAATCGACGCAGGGTGCCTTTGTAGTTGTCGAGGTGATACCTTGCTCACACTGATTGGGGAAGAATTGACAAAGATCAGCCAATGGGATATACACTTGATCTCAATTTCGAAAACACTTGCGTGTTACATCATGATGTCCAAACTGTGCACTGTAGAAAAAACTCGATCAAATGAGTGTTTGTCATTGATTCGAGAGCTCACCATTCCTGACACTGACAGTCACTGACACTACACCTTGGACCCAGCTGGTTCCAGTTGTGCAAACAGTGAGACATTGCAACTAACCAATCACAAACTAAACGCTCTGAGTTCTTCCCAGTAGCGCAATGTGACGATCCGGCATCTTCAAAATGGCCTGAACCACGACATGTTGTCGGGTTCATCTGTCTGACAGGATGGCAGTTCATCTGTCTGACATGTTGTTGCACTCCCAACTAGCGACCCGGTCCTGTTTTGTGTCCTGTTTGAAGGATCTAGTTTTGCGAACATGGATGAAGAAGCCATGGTCGAAACCTGTTTCTATCCTGTTCTTTTCCCGTGGTGATTCAACCTAATTATATAGTGATACCATTAGATACTATGTTTAAAGATCCGACATCAACATGTTCCAGCCGCTTCTCCTCAGTGTTTACTTACTTTGTACAAAGAGGTATGCGGTATAATTAACGTCCAACTATGTCCAACTCCCCAAAGTCTCTGTGCAACTCCTGCCTCGGCCCAGGCTTCCCCGGCTGGAAGAATGCTGCGGAGCTGCTCCGCGCAGTCCGGGATCGTTGGGGCCTTGGTGAACTTTCGATCGGAGAGGGAGAATGACTTGTCATGAAGCTTCTTTCACCAACCATTCAGGTAGTTCAAGAATGGTAGCATTGCACAGGTCTTTATTCAGAATTCCAATGATTTGCAATCTGAGGCTACTGCCGGTGCCCCTGTGTTCATGACCTCATCCACGAAATCTGCATCCAGTGCCTCGGCAATCAAGTCAAAGGTAGCTGAGATCACAATGCAGCAATGCAGCCTATCTTAGCCTTCCCAAGATCTCCACTCACGACAATGTCGTCGACTCCCAAACATATTTTAAGACACGACACGAACCTATTGACGACTATTGAAATTGATTGCCTCCGTTTTCCACATGAGACGAATTGAGACAACCTCTCTCTCTCTCTTTCTTTCTCTGTCTGCCTCCACTCATCACTACTGCTTTCCCACCATTAAACTAAATCAAATCCCAAATCCCAAATCCGCTAAATGCCCACAGCCTACGCACCAATATACTTCCCTTTGAAACCACGCACAGCCTCAAGAAAACACATCCTCAGATCATCCTCCAGTATAGACTTCCTCCTAATTACTTCGTCCAAGGTACCCATTTGGCGACCCGCATCGCCGCGTTGGGCTCCAGCTGCGTCAAGGGATACTTCGACCCATGCGCCATGCGGCGGATGAGCTGCGAGGCGGCTCGCCGCGCTTGGTGGGGCCTCCGTTGGGTGTGCTTCGTCCGGTTCATCCGAAGGACAGGATGGGCCAAGAGATACCCTGTTGGGGGCCCAAAAAAAATCCGAAGGTGGAAAATGCAGGTTTGACACGCGCTGTTTTATTGATTTATCTATATTGGAGGTTTTTACAACCGATACTTTGAGCTTGTCGCATCACGTTGCGCTGTAGCTCTTGGCCCCAGAGGCCCCCTTTTGGTTTCTCCTGGGGGGCTGACGCCATGGTGCGGTGGCGTTTGTGGGCCATTGGCCTTTGGTGGGCCATGAGTCCGAGCGATGGGTGGTGGCAGACCTCCGGGGATGTGGACCCGGACCCACCCAACTCCACTTGTTGGGAGGAGCCCCTTCTTTGCCTCCAGAAGCGGGTGAACTCGACCGTGGCCGCTGCCCAGGCGCAGTATGCCACCCTGACGACCTGGGATAGCCTGGCTTGGACTGTCCTGGACACCCTGTTGTCCGGTGCAGGGTGGCTGGTGTTTGGGCAAAGCTGGGCCAGCGTCAGGACAGGCTGCTCCTTGCTCCTGCGGGTGGCCTTCTTGATGGCGATCTGCATCGTGCTCCACTACTTCCTGTCCTTGGCCTGGCCGTTGTGCTCCTTGGCCATTGGGACGCTTCTGACGGTGGTGTGGGTTGTTCGGGCCATGGTGCGATGCTGCGGGCGGGTCGCGTTCTACACCCAGCGGATGGCCGGGGGTGTGCCCGAAGCGATGGGAGCGACTTTCATTGGCCCAGATACTGGTGAGATTCCCGAAACAGCTGACCTTCGTAAGATGAAGAAAGGGACCAACGAGGAACGTTGGGTTCTACTACGGAGGGATGGCTACGTGGTCATCATCAAGGTCATCGAGAATGCGGCGATCAAGTCCAGCGGCATCTACCTGCACTTCGACCCTGAGGCGACTCGAGGAGATGCCCAGCTCTTGCTTGCCCTGAAGGGCTACGACAAAGTGCACCTATGTAGGCACGATACGTGTCCGGAGGAGGGTCAGCACTTCAAGAGCTACGCCTTGGCTCGGCAGCTCAACCCCGAACGCTTCCATCTCCTGTCATCAGCGGCGGGGGCCCAGAAGACGGGAATGAAGACGCTGGGATGGCTCTTTTCCAAGGCCAACAAAACGGCCAAGCGGCTGCAGGACTATGCGTCCGAATCGGAGAAGGAAGAGGCAGGCGGGTGCAGCGCTCACTGGGTGAAGTGGGAAGGTGAGATGGGCAAGACCTGCCTCAGCGACCACCCTTGCAAGAACCCCGGTGCCACGGAGGTTGAGATGTTGGAGGAGGATCGCGAGAACCTTCCTGTTGACCAGCCAAGCACCCTCTGCCCTGCTCACGGCGTCCGCTACCTGACCTCCAGAATGGCTATGAAGTGTTCCTATGGGGGATGCCAGAAACTGGGAATGGTGACGAAACAGGGTTTACGCCTGTGCGGGGTCCACCAAGAACAGGCTTCTACATCGTCAAGGCGTTCATCACGGTCAAGGTCTAGGGCAAGGGAACCACCTCCGGGAGAAGGCGAAGGAGATGAACGTGGAGATGGAGAAGGTGATGATCGGGCGAGACGCCGTGGAAGAGGTCGGGAGGTCTCATACCAGGAAGATGAGGCTGAGTCATTCCTTCGGGGGGTGAGAGAGGAGAAGGAGGAGGAAACTCCGGCGCTTCGTAGAAGGAGGGTCTCATCCCCAGGTCACACTCCAAAGTCCTCAGTTCAACACAGTTTGGCCCGGATGGGAATGATTAACTCCCCGGATCGACGTGGCGACATGACCTACTTGGAGGAGTTCATGGAGCAGATGGCAGATGGGAGAGAGTTGCAGCTCAGCGAAGAGGACATCCGGAAGCAGTTGGCCGCGCAAGCCGGGATGACTGTGGGCGATCTCACCAGGCACCTGTATGAGCAGGCCACAGAGGAACAGAGGAAGGGAACAAAAGGGCTGACGAAGTTCCTGGCCAAGTGGCGTCAACAGGCAGCAGCTCAGGACCAGCCTTCCTCTTTGTCAGGATGAAGCTTGGTTGACAAGGAGCGAGACAGTTCGGCACCCACACCATCCAGTTCGGCATCGGGAGCGAAGACTGTCCTGAGCCCGGGACAGAATGAGACACCTCCTAGACGGAAGCTGGCCACCATACCCCCACCGGGAATCTATGACCCAGACCGGAAGGCCGGGACGGGGCCGGACGGGCAAGGCAGCCACTCTGAGATGACCGACATCGCGAAAGCGATCCAGCAGCAAACCAATGAGTTGGCCACGTTGGTCAAAGCTCAGCAAGAGACCACTACAGGGATGGGCGGCTCTTTGAAAGGTTTGGGCAAAACTTCTGAAGAACTGGTATTTTTGCTGCGTGCATGCGGTGAGTACACCGTACAAGTCGGTGATGGTGAGTACGGAGCACCACTCGCTCAAGCGCTCCTGGCGGCCCAGGCCGGCTCGTCGACGAAGTTGCGAAGTGCTGGATTCCGCCAAAAAATCACCTCCAGGCTGGCCATTGGGATCGCAGGACCCTACTGGGGCACGCAGGAGAAGTACGCTTTGAGCGCCTCCGACTTCGTCCCCTGCACGGACGCCGAGTTGGACCAGTTCGCCATGGAGAGCAGGACCGGCAAGCCCGTCAATGAGCAGAGGCCAACAGCTCCTACCCGCTATGAGGACTGGCTCAACCGAGTGAAACGCCAGAACGACATCTGGGCACTCGTGTACGGCCTGGAATGGAAGGCGGTTCGGGAGCACGCCATCAACCTGTTGGGAGAGTGGCATGTCAGTGCTCCTCACAAGTGGCCACTACAGGTGCTGCTGGATGTATGGCAATGTATGGGAGGAGCTGCATTGGAGATTCCTCGAAGAACTGAAGGAGGAGCTGAGGAAGATCAAGCGGCTTTCGGGTCGAGAATCCATGACGTTGCAGGATTTGAAGTTTTATGCCCTCATGCCAGACGAGGAGGGGCGCCCTCCTTTGAACCTCCCGCAGACCTTCGATCTGAGACGGCCAGAAGGATGGTTCATGTCTGAGGTGATGCCTAGGATCGAGAGACGCCAAGAGAGGATGCTCTGGAAGATGACATGGGAAGGAGCAGGGAAAAGCAGAGCCCAAGGCCAATCAGCAGGAGGAGACGGAGGACCTCGTGAGGAGAAGCTGACTTTGAAGACTTTGTTTGGCCCAAAGCTCACGGCAGAGGAGACCGCCAAGGCCAAGGACCGGGCACCCACGAACAAGGATGGCAAACTGTTGTGTTGGGGCTACTTGACCCACTTGGGCTGTTCTCAACAGGGCTGCCAAAGAGCACATGAACCACTTCGGGGACCTTTTGAAGCTCTCGATCCGGCGGTGCAACTTCAGATGCTTCGGAGGGGAGGCTTGAAGAGGATGAAGGCAGAGACGAAGGAGACCGCGGCTGAGAAGATCAAGGAGATCCGGGCTGGAGTGGCAAAGGATAAAGCCGCGAAGGTGCAGGACGGCAAAGATCGCCGAAGGGCTGGACAGGGCGAAGGAGGCAAGGATGGAGATCCAGAAGGCCCTGAAAAGGCAGGAGGGCGAGTGCACTGGGAGGCACCGGAGGAGATGGTCCAGGTCGACTACACCCACCAGGAAAAGGACTTCGCAGACTTGGTGACCGGGCCAGACGATGCGATCTTCGACCACGTCCCGAGGGACGCCCGCCCGCATGCGGGAAGACATGGGATCTCAGCCCCTGCGGAAGCACAGGATATGGTGAGGAAAGCTCAAGCTCTGGCCACGGGTCCCGTGTTGGGCAAACTGCAAGAGGCGTCTGACGACCTGTACGCCTGGGCATCCACCAGGGTGGCCAATGATCCCGCAATCTCTTTCGAGGCCCTTTTGGAGGAGATGGTCCAGTATGGATTGGGAGAGCTGGCAGCAGAGGCCGCTTCCTTGCTGGAAGCCCATGGTCAGGGCCTGAAGGCGGGTCACCAGGCACGATGCCAGCTGGGAGACACTCGGTGGGAGGATGAAGGCCCAGGGAGAGCTTTGGTCCACATCGATGGGGAGCCCTGGGCGTTGTGGGATTTCGGCGAGATGGTCTACATGACTGAGGAACTTGCGGGCCTGCTGGGGGTGATCGAGCCGGAAAAGGAGAAACGGCAGTGTGTTACTAAAGTTCTAGCGGCAGGCTTGCACTTCGCACAGCAAGGAAGGGTCCCGACCATGGAGGAGGTGGAGAGAGGAACGCAGGAATTCCGGCTGGAACAAGCCAGATTAGCTGTGGAAGCTGAAGGGGTCATGGGGCACCCGGAGTCCAAGGTGGCACCCGTCGAGCACGAGTTGCGGATGTATGCCCATGACATCCTGAAACCACACCACGATAAGGACTACACTCTGGCAGCACTGGAAGAGATGCGGGTCATCGTGGTGCGGGTCGACTATAAGGGGGACCTCTTGATCGAGACGGTCACGGGCAGCCAGTGGACCAAGTTGGACATCTGGGTGATGATTTCAAAGGGCCACATGACGCTCCTCCAGCCACCGTCGCAAGAGGCAGGCAGGACTCTGTTGGGAAAGGAAGAGGTGTACAACACCCCTTGCTTGGGCTTTCGATATTTCTGGCATCAACGGCACGATCAAGCCAAGACAGCCCCGGGAATCATCTCATGCCGGCACTGCAGAACTCGCAAAGGAGGAGGCAGGGACGAACCGGTATCGATGGGCTGTCTGCGGAAGACTACGTGCCTACCCGCTCTTTCGCAGGTCTTTGCCGGCGGCGGCCAAGCCGTCCGACCCATCCATGAAGCTCGAGGTCAGCAGGGCCTCGTTCTCCAGGAGTATTTTGCGGGCCATGGGGTCATCACCATGGGATGGCGGGCTGCCAATCAGACAGCCCTGGAGCCCATTGAGTTGTATGCGCAGCCGCACCAACAGCTTGGACCACGCCCTGAGCACGATTTGGCTGACCCGCTACGGCAGGAACACTTTCTGGGCCGCTTACGAGCACGGGAGTCCAATGTGCAATGGATCGCTAGTCCATGTACCACGTTTTGTGATTGGTGCCTGCAGAATGGAGGAACTCGCACCTTTCAGAACCCAGCGGGATTACCCACTGCCAAGGAGAAGCTGGGCAACACGTTGTCAGAATATGGGGCCAAGGTCTTCGAGACCTCGCTGGTGCAAGGGGGATTTCCCATTGCAGAGAGCTCCGGGACTTCGGGACGGTACCCAAAGCAATGGCACCTGCCGCAGTGGCGACGCCTGTTGCAAAGACCAGACGTCGACTTCATCGTGACATGTGCGCCTTCGGCTTGGGACCTCCAGATACGGTGGGCCAGTTCTATCGCCACCGCACCGGGTTGGCTTTCCCTCATCATCCACCGCTGCGTCAAGCCTTGCTCCGTTTGTGCCCAGGAGTGTCAGCTACACATCAGCATATCGCACTCAAAGGCAACCGGCCGGGGGTTCAAGTGTCGCGATGCACGGAAGCAGGGGTCTACGCCGATGCCTTTGTTCGCACGGTGGTGGAAACATTGCTCCATACCCTGGTGGGGGGGGGGGTCCAAGCCACAGCCCCCTCTATCTAAAACGGGGGGGCGTCACCCATATGGCTGGAATGTGCACGAGTTCGGGTATGAGGAGGAGCCAGCAGCCGAGGAGGGTGACCATGCGGGTGGCCACGAGGCAGCCGAGGAGGGCGACCATGCGGGTGGCAACGACCTTGGCAACGAACTTGATCTGGACCTGCTGAACGAGGATGAGCTCCAACAAGTCGCAGGGATGGCAGTTGATGAGGCGATTGGGGTGTGGAATGGCGTTGACGTCTTGAACCCGCAGGGTGAGGAGCCTGGGGAGGACGACCTGGAAGATGATCTGGAGGATCAGGACGACTTCCAAGGGGAGAACACCACGGAGGCGGGACCAGAGACGGATGAGGAACCGCGGACACGCATCGTGTGGCAGAATCTGGGGCTTCGGAACCGTATGGAGGTTGATGCGGAGAGGGGCTATGTCTGGGTGCACACGAATGAGCCACGGAATGACTTGGTGGTCCCGGAGGAGTTGCCGTACCCCTATTGGCCGCATCGCTTTCACAGTGAAAGATACACGAGGTGTGAGAGGAGGGATGAGTGGGGCCGTCTGCAGGTCGCTGAGGTGTACGATGATTGGAGAGACCGAGGCAGAGGTCAACCGCCCTTTGCACCCTGGACCGGAGCTACCCTCTTTGTGTTTGAGGACGGGCAGGTACCGTGGGTGGAGGTTCCTATCAGCAGTGAGAACGGTCCGGATGCTGGAGGTGGAGGCCCCGAACCAGGAGTGGGCAAGGTGATTGGTCCGAAAGCTGGAACTCCCATGGCACTGCTGACTGGCAGAGTCTATAGAGGGGACCGAGGAAGATGGCAAGGGTGGCAGTCGTGGTCTTGGAGGGGCACGAGGGCCGGAGGGAGCAGTTGGGTGGACTTCGAGAAGGCCGGCATCTCCGGGAAGGCGGCGACGGCGGCCCTTGGTTACATTCATGCAGTTGACCAGATTCAGGGCAACACAGCGCAGGAGTGGCAAGCAGTCCGGGAAAGAGGGGACCTGCTACTCGACGTCACCGGTTCGGTGGAGAGAGCCGCGACGGCATTGTGGGTGGCCAGGGAGCACCTTGGGCGCAACAATCTCCAAGGAGCGGACGATGAGGAGTTGACGGAGCTGCTGCACCCGGACCATCTAGCCTACCTCAGGGAGGTTCGGGCCCAAGGAATGCCGGCACGGTATCAAGGGCAACGAGAAAGGGTCACAACCCGGCCACACCCGCGGGCAAGGGCAGATATGGGTCAGGTCTACGTGCAGCTGATGAAGGACATCGCCAAGCATCGAGTCCTGGTCGCCTCTGCAAGCCATGCGGCCCTGAAGCACACGGTGTCGTCACCCTTCGAGCTGGTGCCCAAGATGTTGCCCAATCGATCCCTGTCAACTGAAGCTCGCTTGGTGCATGATCAGCGCCAAGTCAACGGGGGAACCCACAAGGATCTTCACCCCCCCGGCATCACAGCCGACTCATGAGCAGATTGCGAGGCGCATTCTATGGTTGAAGGCAAGGTACCCGGGCATCAAGGTGGTCCTGGCCAAGAAGGATGTAGCCGGGGCTTTTCGACTGCTGTGGGTCGACCCACGAGATGTGGAGCTGTTCGCAGGTGACGTCCCATGGAAGCCAGAGCTGATGGGATCAGGAGAACTCGAGGCAGGGCTCAACGGTCTGGGGGACCTCACGGTGATCTACTTGGTGTCCAGCTTTGGGTTCTCGGGATTGCCGGGAGAATGGACAGCATGGGGACGGGCTACGGAAGAGGTCCATCGAAGCCTTCGCCCTGTGGAGAGCCGGAGAGATGGCGAGCTGCACTTTTGCGGGAAAATCCTGGTTGATGACATGGTCTTGGTGGAACCGGTGATGGGTTTACGGCCATGGGTCTCCAGTGAGGTCTATGAATGGGCGGTCACGAAGCTGCTGGGTGAGAAGGCCATCAACAAGCTCAAGGACGCTGAGGAGGGCTGCTACAGTAATCAGCAAACGGTGTGGGGTTTGATCATCGATGCGGATGCTGAGAGGATGTCCTTGCCAGAAGCGCGCATCCTCAAGGGGGCCTACCTGCTCGCTCAGTCGTGCTTCAATTATGGGGAGAAGGACCTCCCGCTCAAGGAGTTGCAGAGGTTTCGAGGGATTGCCAATGGTTGGAGCATCGTGGTCTCTGGTCTCAAGAATGAGCTTCGCAGCGCTGACGTGTTCCTGGGAGGCATCGATGGTGGTGCGGCGGTGCAGCCGAAGCTGGTCCAGCAAGAGGGTTCCCGGGCCAGGGCGCAGAGCTGGGAAGCACTATGGGAGCTGTTCGAAGACTGCCGATGGTTGTGTGCGAGATCCGAGACCTGGGCCACGAAGTTTGGCGGAGACATCAGAGAGCTGCTACCCCCGTTGGAGCGGCTGGCACTACCAGGACAACAAGGAGGCGGTCCGGTCTTCGTTTCCTCTGATGCTACTCCAACTGTTGTCGCGGCCATCGATTGGACCAACCGGCTTGCGTGCCGAGAGGAGGTTGAGCTCTTGAAGCCGTGGATCAAGCAGGTCACTGAGGCTGAGGGGCACGAGGACGGCAAGCTCGCCATTCACCTCGGGGAGATGTTGAGCTTCGTGGCCTTCGCCTGTAAGGTGGGACACCTGTGGGAAGGCCGCGTGGTGGTGTATGCCGGGGACAACAAGGTGGTCTATTTCTGGATCACCGGGCGTAAGAGCGGGGTCCGTGCGGGAAGGCTGCTGATCCGGGCGCTGAACTTGGTAGAGAAGCGCCACCGGTGCCGCATCCTAGGGGGCTGGTGGAGGACCTTCCACAACGAGGATGCAGACGCGCTGACCCGCTTGGAGGAGAAGGAGGCCACCGAGCTCATGGAGAGGAAGGGCTGGGAGAGGGTGGACATCAAAGAGAGCATCCATCACGCACTCGAGGACACGGAACGCTTTGGGTTGTGTTTCCTCTCCTGGGCAGATCAGGAAGACAGGTTTGAGTTGATGCGGCTGCGGGAACTACGAGTTTTCAGAGCGGTCCTACGGCAACCTGCAGAGTTGAAGGAGGTAGAGGTGATCGAGTGGACCCCGGGCCAGCGCTTCGTTAAGGACTTTGAGTACTTTTCGGGCGGTGGACAAGACCCTAGCTACCGGGTGATAGCTGCTACCATCGGTCCCGACCCCAAGGGAAGGAAAGTGAAGGAGTTTGCCGCCTATCTCGACAGTGAGGTCTTCGATGTCGCGGTGTTGGAGGGCCCGATGGAGGTGAAATGGACGGGCTTGGAGCATTGGGCAAGAAGTGTCGGGTGGAGCTGCACGCTCCAGGAGTTTCTGACCTCGGAGCTTGGGGAGGCCATGGTGAGACGACGGACCGTCGGCTTTGTAATCCCCATCGAGCGGTCGAAGGAAGACGTCGAGTTCCTGATGGTGAAGTCTGTCACCCCGCCGGCGATGGGTTCCTATTTGAAGAAGTTCCACGAAGGCAACTGCATCCCGGTTCGGAAGTATGAGACGGCGGTCAACGTTGGCCAAGAAGTCATGTTGCCGGTCGTCGCTGCTCATGCATGGGTTGGAAAGGAGGAAGACAGACAAAATGTCTATTCACTCAGTGGACCATGCCGGTGGCCCCTTGTTGACCAGACCGAGAAGGGCATGCAGCGGATCCTGGTGCAGGATAAAGCAGCCCCGGTGGGCAAGGTGAGAAGTCTTGCCGGTGAGGAGATTTGGGTCCTACAGGGCAGACGCTTAGATGAATGGAACGACCTGGTGAAGAAGGTCGGGGAGAAGGAGGCCGAGAAGGAGGGTTGCAGGGCGACGGGTCGCCGGACGGCTTTGAGCCTGATCAGCACTGCCGCGGAGCTCGCCAAAGAGAGCAAGGAAGGCAAGGCGGGAATGTGCGCCGACTTCGAGGATTACAAGTCCCTGGGCATTTTGTTACAGTGGCTGAGAAAGTGGCGGCGTGGGGACTTCGGACGAGCCCTACCAGACCGCAAAGCCGGTGGCGGGAAGGAAGGCACCCAGCAGGTGTGGTTCTGGGGCGAGGCGCTGTGGCTCGAGGCCATCGATGTTTGTGACAATGGGTTCGGGGGCAGCGAAGATAGAAGATGCGGAGGTCGTCGGAAGAAGGAGGTGAAACCGGTTGAGGAAACTGGGGCCAAGTTCATCGACCTCAACCCCGACTTCAACCCCGACATGGAGGTCCAGGCGCAGGTGGAGGAATGGCTCGAAGCGCACCTGGTAGGCGACAAGGCCGCGAGCACGCAGAAGGCCTATGCCACTGCATGGAGCAAGTGGTGTGACTGGAGCCGTCGCCAAGGGTGGCTGACCCCCTACCTCGACCACAACGGCGACCCGATCCACAACGAGAATAAGGTCCTCGGCTACCTGGGCTACCTTGGTTGGCTGGGAACTTCGGTGGCCACTATGAAGCAAGCAGTCTTCGCCATCAAAGACGCACATAAAAGAGCCGGCCACGGAGACACGACAGTGAAGATGCATCGGCTGTGGATCGTCCTCAACTCGCTGGAGAAGAATTCGGTGAAGAGGCCGCGACGGCTAGGTGTCACCGTGCAGATGATCAAGTGGCTGGGTAAGCAGATGGCCGCGGGTGCGGAAGCGATGGGCGAGCTGAAGGTGGACTGCAGGATGGTCAACGCGGCAGTGGTCACGGCCTGGTTCTTTATGCTCCGCGCCAGAGAGTTCTCGGATTCGAGTGGAGTTGACCAGGAGATGATCGTCAGAGGCCAGGATGTCTCCCTCACGACTCGAGGCCAAGCAGATGAGAGCGACCCTCAGGAGGTGACGCTACAATTCCGCAAAACGAAAGCGGACCAGGAGGCCTTCGGGACGTGCAAGACGATGTTGAAGACGGAGGTTGAGTTCGTTTGCGCGGTCACGGCTCTACATCGTCTTCGAGAGGTGGCGCCAAGGCGGTTCGGGCGAGGGCCGGAGAGCCACTTGCCGTTGTTCCGATGGGCATCAGGCCCGGTCATCAAGCGCCTGGAGGTGCAGAACCTGCTGCAGCGGGCCGCTCGAGCCCTCGGCTTGCCGGCGGAGCGGTTCCAGTCCCATTCGCTCCGGATCGGTGGGGCTTCAGCGCTCTATCAGGCGACGGGCGAGATCGAGGTCGTGAAGAGAACAGGAAGATGGACCTCATCAGCGGTGCAGCGCTACCTCCACGATTCGGGCGATGTCCTGTCAGGACTGGCTCGGAAGATGGCCAACGTGGACCAGCACGTGCACTACACCTAGATGGTGACAGGGCTGGCACGCAGCCGGAGCAGTGGAGTGGGGTGGTGGCTACATGCCATAGGCGATGAAGGTCGCATGGCTGGAAGCACCAACTTCAGTGCAAGACGGCAAAAAGTCGTGTCAGCGGCTATGCACTAAGTTGGAGGTTTTTACAACCGATACTTTGAGCTTGTCGCATCACGCTGCGCTGTAGCTCTTGGCCCCAGAGGCCCCCTTTTGGTTTCTCCCACCTCCCACCCGGGGTGGTGGCTACATGCCATAGGCGATGAAGGTCGCATGGCTGGAAGCACCAACTTCAGTGCAAGACGGCAAAAAGTCGTGTCAGCGGCTATGCACTAAGTATGGATTAATTTGTGTTTTCTTCTGAGCTTCTTTGGGCTATTTCCGTCTATTTGTCCGTCTACAGGGCCCGCTGCTGACACTACCCGAACCATGGAGGGAATATGAATATGCTTGAGCAAGACTTGTAACTTGACAAGGGTGGGTGCCCATGCTCTCGAAACAGCAACACTGTTTCAGCACCGGTCGTGAAGTTCAGGGTTGGATTCCGACCGTGGAGTTGAGGATCAAACAGTAGAGAGTCATCATGTCATCATAAACGCAATACACACCTGAGAGGTCCTGCAGGATACTTCCATAGCAAAGAATTGACAATTAGAAACTGCCATAAAACGAGTCAACAGCACGGACTAGTGACCACTGTCATGGAAGTTGACAGGTTCAAGCGGGCTCCCTGGCCACACCATAGCGGTAGAAGTTCTACTTATCTATTTTCTCTGTGCTGAAAGCTCATTGGCAACGAACATCAAACATGCGGAAGACCTGGCAGCCAAGTGGCTGAGTCTCTAGCACTTCGCGACCCTCTGCTGGACCCAGAGTCAAAACACCGGCGTCCTGGATCAAGCAGTTCTTGCAACGCAGTTCTGACGCTGCCTCTGTTATTTAGAATGATTGGTTCTGATCTCTGTCATGTTCCACACCTGATAGAACTACAAGCGATTCTTCCATTTGTTCCGATGCTGCCACTAAACCAGGAGTGCTTTATGACTCTGAAAAATCATGTATTTTACATGACTACATGCCAAACAAAAACGAGCACGACGCGTCTTCGCTGCACTCGGGATACTGGACGTTCTTGCGTCTGGACATGTCTGGACTGTTGCATCCCACCTTAGCAGAGTCCACCACTGCTTGGCCACGCTCGCTGCGGGCGATGACAAGTACCTTGTTGCGACAGCACGCAAGGTAGCAACTGTCTGCGCTCGGCGCTGAAACGTGAGCAAAGAAATCGCCTTGAGATTCTGTGTGATTGGGTTCAGGGAAATTTGATCAGACCTTTGGAACGACCAAGCAAGAAGTTCACTCTAGATACAGTGCTTGTGCTTTTCCTGTCTTGCAGTTCCAATATGCGCACCCTGGCCCTAAACAAACAAAAACAAAGGCTTCGAGGTTTAATTATGCTCAAAGGAAGGTCTCCCGCTTAATTATGCTTTGTCAACTAGCTGGATGAACCCCCCCCCACACCATCCACCGACATCCCGTGGATGCCAAGCGACCCAGCCGTCCCATTCGTGCTTCCGCGCGTCGGTGATCTCCTTCCGCCGCTCCGGGGCGCCCTTCGGCCAACAATCCATGACCACCACGTCCGCCTGGTAACCTCGACCGAACCAACGGTGTCCCGTTGGTGTGGGGGCTTTGGACCGGTAATGCCGGTGTTTTGGGGGGGAAACACAAACTGACCAATCCTCACATTGAGAAGTAACCAGCCTGAGACTGTTGAACAAACCAGTGCAGAAGCACAATTTCGGAGAGGGCTTGCGATGTTGAAGGACATGTGTAGCAAAATGGCTGGTGTTGGCATCTGCCATTGCCCACCCCAAGGCATCATGTAAACCTGCATGTGAGAACCGAGGGGATGGCATGGTTTGTTCAGGAAGTCAAACGAGCATCCCCAAAGCAAGTGGCCCAACCCATTTCTCAGGAGCCAACCGATGAAGTCCGAGCACATCTTGCAGCGCCACCTCAACAGTAACACACGTTTTGATGCAAACATATATAGAGTCCGCATCGACCGGACGTGTAACGGTTGCTTTGTTCAACATGCTCTGCTTTTTTCTGCATCTTTCTGCCGTAGTGTGCCACCACATTTACGACTTGCACAGACTGGCTGATGCACATTTCGGACCTCTTTTTGTCTGACGCGGCGGATGAGCGTCGCTCGAGTGTCGCCGCCTTTTGGGAGCGTCAGCAGGGTTCAACCGAAGCGAAGCACCGTACTCAGCTGGGAGATTCGCAAAGCACCCAGCAGCAACTCAGCAGGTGACGGAACTTCTTAAGCTCCCAAAGCGTCAGCTTTTCCCATCCAGGGTAATAATAAACCATGGCTGGCTCATCCAGCTTCTGATGTGGTCTTTAGCATCTTCATCTGCCAAAAACTGGAGGTAGCTAAAGAGCACTAGGTCCCCTCTTGCCTGACTCCACAATGTGGAGTGCTCAGGAAAATGCTTCTAGATTACTCATGAAGCTCATCTTGAAGTTGAAGCCACCAACTTCAACTGTTGCCGTCCCCACTTCACTCCATTCCCTTCACCTCTTAGGTGAACATTCCACTCTCTCGTCTACGTGGGACAATCCCAAAGACCCGCAATGTGCCACGCCCACCACGACCGCCGCACGCCGCGGCGACCCGCGCAGCGCCCGCCGACGAGATGACCACCGCGTGGACGGCCGCACCGCCGGGCAGCGTCCGCGCGAAGCGGAAGTCGTGCATGGTCCAAAGCCTCGTAGTAACAGGTGCCACGCTAGTAGTAACAGGTGCCTTACTACTAGTAACAAAGAAGCTATTAGAATTAAATTTAAACTAAATTAATAGCTTTTGTTACTACTAGTAAGGCACTTGTTACTAGAAGCGATGCACTTGTTTCTAGTAGCTTCTTGAGGCTGAAAAGGTGGAAGGTTTTTGAGTGGGAAGTGGTGATGCTTGGTCCTGGTGTTACCACCCAAATCCAGATCCCATGTTCCGACCTCGGTCGGTTTCACGTTTATGGTGGACGCGTTTTCCATCCCTTTTGGTGCCCCTGTGACAAATGATTGCAGCTGGGAATTCCTTCAACTTGGGCTTGGTGGTTCCATTCTGGTACAATCGTTCCCACCTTCTTACAAGGCCCGCAGGCCCTGAATCTGGGAAAACTGTGAAAATACCCATCGATCTAAACTCCACCTGAAATCCCTTAGAACTAACTTCACACACGGCATCTGTGTTCCAGCCAGGCACTTCACCGACTTGTCCATGGAGGCAGTGCAAAGTGTCTGGCCATTCTCTCCAATGGCCAGGCTGGTGATCCCAGCAGCGTGGGCCTTGCAAGCCTGGAGAAGTCAGGGAGGCGTTGCGTAGCACGTGGAAGAATGAAGAACATGCGATCATCCGGAAATGACATATCATATACCGTACGGCCGCATGGTTGCACACTGTGGGAGTTCCAGCTTTTCATAGCTTTTCACGTGGAAGAACAAAAAAAGGCCTCAACGCTGCGGTGGTCGGCATACCGAGTTTCTGGGCTGGCGACAGATCTGGCTGTAGGTCATAGCACCCAAAGCCCCCCGGTCACGAGGGTAGGTTGACTATGTCCGGTAGTCATCTACTGTTCATTTTGGGTGGTCAACCAAGGTCCCCCAGTTTGGACCCATTGTTTGAACAGCGTTGATCTCTGCCAAGGGACGTGGAGGGGAGTTACTTCAAGAGCATCCCCGGGCGATGGCAGCTGCCAAATCAAAGCTGTACCATCCAAGGATCCGGTGACTACCAAAGATGCCTGAGATGTTGCAAAGCTAAAGCCGATACCACTGATTCGTTCTGCATGTGCTGCATGGGTCGTGAATGTAAAGACTTCTTCAGCGCGTTTCTGCTGAGCACACTCGACTCCTTCAAACTTTGCAAGGATCTTCAAGGTCTTGTGTAACTGACCAGAATCAACTTTGCTTTGTTGGCATGTGACTTGATTTAGGCATCAAAACTTGGACCCCTTGCTTCATTATGTCCAACACATCTTTTTCCCCAATCTCAATCTCCAAGTTGAGTCCCTCCACCACTCCGTTCCAACACCTCCCTTCACACAGCCTTCACCCAAGCCACCGAGCGCCGGGCACCGAAGCACGCTGCGCGCACCTCGTCCCGATGGCCTCGCAGCAGCGCCAGCGGAGCGCCGCGTTCCGTGGCCCAGACGCGTGCGGTGTGATCCGCCGAGGCGGAGACGAGCATCGAAGCGTCCCGAGAGAAGCTCACGGCGTGGACCTGGAGACGCAGAAGCGAACCGAACGGAGCGATCGGAGGCTTCGCTACTAGGCTCCTGGCATCGCTACTAGGAACAAGAAGCTACTAGGAGCAAAGGCCATCGCTCTTAGGTTGGATGCCATTACTAAGAGACACAGGTGGTTAGAGACGAAGAAGTCAGTGGAAGTCCGTCGAAACTGGTGGTTCCATGACTTGAAGTTCAGATCATCAAGTTGAAATCACTATGCACTGGTGACTTCTCAATCTTCAGAAGAGACAAATCAATTAACATGAGCTGATTCTAGAATGAAGTCTGGCAAACGGAAGGAAAGCCTGCCAGTCTCCACACCAAACAATCCAAAACCCTACGCAAAACTTTGCTATATACATTGTTGAGTTGTGGCTCTTCATGGTTATCAAACATTCCATCTATGCAAGAATCAATGAAATTGCTGACTCTTCGCCCACGTGGGCAACCACAACCGGGCTTCACAACCGGGAAACGATTCCCAAGGAAGCTTCTAGTTACTAGAAAGCCTTATTGTTACTACAGGTGAATCGATTCCCACGGGGGGAGCGGCCCAACAAAAAGAGTTCGCCACGTCACATCCTCTTGAAAAGTCCTACCAAATATGGACCCGAAAAGGGCGCCATAAGCGGGTTCCCACGCCCAGCCGTGAAGCTCCAAGACACAGGAGCTTCGTGTCCAAGAAGTGTTTGCTCCACTGCACCGTTTCGCCAGAGTCGCACAGCGCCATCGGCTGCTGAGCTTGCGATCAGACCATTGGCGGTTCCGGCAACTGCCAGAACATCTACGTCATGTTCCAAGACCGCTGTCTGTTCCTCAGTGAACGCGGAAGACGTGCTCTTTGGATGGCAGAGTGGCAGGACATCGTGGCATCAAGCTACAAAAATTGTAAGACAAACAACGTCCATGCCATGTTGTCCACTCAGTCAGTGCTTGGGCCATTTGAGGGCTTCTTTTGACTCGCATTGCTCCCCCCCTGTCTCAAAAATTGAATCAAGCAAAAGTTAGAGATCCAATTCTTCCTGCCAAGTAACTCCACTCATTTCCCAAACAAGAACTTTGCCATCAGCGCCTGCGCTCAGCAGTTGTCGTCCGGCAAAGGCCACGCACCGCACGGGCGCTCCGCCATGTGCGTCCGGGATGACCTTTTGCTGCTCCAACTGCGATGAGAAGAAGTAGATGGAGCCGCCTGAAGGGTGTTGGAGGAGCTTTGAACACAAACCGCTTCTCAATTGAAGTCAGCAGCGTCAGTAGTAAGGGGTAGTAAGTCCAGGGTAGCACACCTCTCAACAACCCTCGTGTTCATAGTGGGAAGGGGTCATTCAATTATATCTGTTATACGTATGTGACTTTAGTGACTTTGACTTTAGTTGTTCTTTACTCAAACTGCTAATTTATAAACTCATTCTGTAATTTGCTGTGTAGCAGGTTAGGATTTGATGTGACATGTCAGAACCTATCCTGGATATTCGGATAGGCAGTGTGAACCTATTTCCTGACAACCCCCAGCAACAGGACAACTCGTCTACTCTAGGATGAGCAAACATTTGAAGCTTGTTAGGCAAAGCCTCCAGCTGCTGCCAAGCAAGTGTGGTCTGGTGAAAAGCTAAGACTGTCCACCTGTCCATCCTGAGACCGGATAGGTCCACAGATTCTGCATGCTCAGACGTGTCACCCCCACGACACGGGGCTGAACATGCTATTCTCACGACAAAGAGTTGAGGTGTAGAACAATTGCATGAGTCTAGAGGGCCAAGTCTAGGTCAGGAGAACTTCATGTGATCATAAAGCAATTCAAACTTCTTGTGTCAGTTGTTCAACCACTTCAAAAAGAACAAAACAACTGAACAGCAAAACTGAAAATCATATTCATTACCATTCTACTCCAAGTCTCCAAGGTGACATTGTGAAGCTCTTGTGCCCAACTGGTCAAGTGAGTACCACCGTGACCAATCTTATGCATGGCGGCAAAGCTGGTGGAACGCTGACAAACTAGGCAAGATCCAGGCGTACGACAGTTACAATATGTTACAATCAAGGATTGCAGGATAGTAAATGTGTGTCCAACAGTCACAGTTCCGAAGGTTCCATCAAAAGCATTCTTAAGCTTTCTACGTACACATGTTGCATTTCTGCTTTGCACTCTGGTCCTCTCATCTAGTTGTTGCCAATCTAGATGACAGCTAACGAGCAATGACAGTTGTTGTGCCGGCTTTGGAGCCATCAAATTTGAAGAGCGTCTCGAATCCTTTGGGAAACAACTAGACCCCAGCCTGCCGCCCGTCAGGAGAGCCACCAACCGGGAAAAAAAAGGGACAGGCTTGATTCCAGGGCAGCTCGTTTTTTAACAAACGAAGGGTTTTGATCAACAACGCGCCCCAACCAGCCAAAGATACCAGCCGGCCAAGGGGGTTAAACAAATGAATCACAATCCTTCAGGCCTTGTCTGGAATCTTTCGACCCAGCACCTGCGTTTCATGAACCCTTGGCTACTAGGAGCGATCGGACGCTACGATCGGGGCTCCTGGCCGTACTACTAGGAGCAAAGGGCATCGCTATTAGGAGCAAGAATGTTACTAGGGCCTTGGCTACTTTCAAGCCTCATTCATTAGTGCTTGTGCTTGTGTTTGTGCTTGGACTAAGACCCCGGCTGATATGTCAACGGGCCTGATTCCTTGCCGTTCTCGAACCAAAAGTCGACATAATCATAGGCAGCTTCACCTCATTGGCGTACAAGGGTGTGTAGCTGATGTGGCGAAAAACGTGCCTCCAAAACTGGGGACTAAAGCACAGGTTGTTTTGGCTATTCTGGTGGCTAGCTGAGGCACTTCCGGGAGTACTCTTGTTCGAAGAGCAAGTCAATATATAAATCCTAAATCTCTGAAACAAGTCAACCGCCCACATCTCCCGTCATTTTGATTTGGGGATTATGTTTGAAACATGTTGAACATATTTGAACGTGCATCACTCAGACTCTCAATACGGTTCTGCCCAAGCACGGCCATCACTGGTTCGGACGTAGGGACAATCGCCCGGGCAGCCATGGCCGCGCCATCGGAACTCCTGAAGATGGACAGGGAATTCTTCATGTTTGCAAAAAGTACATCCACTGGAGGCACAAGGAATTCACTTCTTTTGTTTTCAGTCTTGTTGGTGAGGAAGAGTTATAGCTATAGTAGCTATATGTAGCTATTACATTAAGTAGGACGCTTCTAGGTAGGACGCAGGACAGCTCTTGGCTGCATTTTTAAATCAGCATACCTACCAGAACCTAGAATGTTGAAGCAAACCAACGACTTGCTGACTTGCTCTCATTCGTCTTCCATGTCCAGTAAGTTGGTTGTCGTCCTCAACCTCAGAATGCTTCATGTCATGGTGAGTCAGGAACTTGTCCAAGCAAACCTCAGGTCGATCAACGGCAGGTCCAAGATACCCAGAGATACCCAGAGGTTTAGAATGGTTTGGATCATTTTCTCTTCGCAAGTTAGAGGCCGAAGGTTGGTGACGAAAGCTAGGGCGGGAAGCGGGTGACAGTCGGCCCACTATGCCGGCGGAAATACACACGTCCCAGAGATGTCTCAGGGAGCAGTTGAACCCCGCCCCCTACATATGAAGTTTTCACGCGATGCGGCACTCTCGAGGATTCCAGCCCCTCACTTGCTAAAGCAAGAACAACTCCAGCTAGCTGGTGCTAGCTTTCGTGATTAGGTTGGAGGCCCTCGCTACTAGTGGCTTCAGTCACCTCACGTCTTCCTTTCTGATCTTTCTGTGCAGAACTTTTGCCCAGCAAAACGAGCCAAGTTCAATTAGCTTCACCCGCTCAGGAGCATTGTCAGCATAGGTTCCGCAGGACAGTGTCATCAAACACTTGCAAAGCTGGTCCACTCGAGCATCGACCTTTGCCATGTTGCCTTGGATGAACGACTCTGAGGGCAATCTTCAAAAACAACTGGAGGGTTCACGTGGAACAAAATTGGCTGCTGCTGAGCATGTGCAGACCATGGATAATTGAAAAATAGCATTATATAGTCTGTACTTATTACATCTTATTACTATAAGCTTTCGGGCGGCTGCTAAGAGCCGTGGAGATGGCCAAACAAGCGTGAGTTATCTGATGAGAATTTGATAGAATTTGTGTTGCAGGGCTTCGTAGCAGATTGTCATTGTCAAAAGTCTGTGTGTCACCTAGAGTCATACAGTACACATGTTGTCACCTACACGCGCTTTGTGAGAAAACCAGTGTCCCTGATAGATCTAACGACATCACCAACAACACGTTGCACAAGACAAGAGAGCACGGTTGCCCAGTGGCGCACCGCGTTGATGTCACAGGGCTTTGCCACGACAGCAAAGGGGCGGTTTAGCTTTAAGGCATCCTGGCACATCGGTCACGAGCCAGGTCGGTGCCACTACCGGTTCCTGGATAAGGTCGTCCACCGATGTTTGGTTCCTAGCGATGCCCATCGCTCCGTTCGTTTGCCAAGGCCAGGTTGTTCCGTTCGTAGCGTCCGATCGCTCCTTATTCGCCAGCGATGCCCTTTGTGACTAGTAGCGAACATTGCAGTCTAGGAGTCTTTTGGTAAATATGTCGTCAGGTCAGGTGCAAATTCATCTAAATTCCATTGAACCCGATCGCGTCCTCCAAGGATTTCAACGGTGCGACGGGTCCATATCGTGAGCCTTTGCCCTCGAAGACCTGCGGCAACGGCCATGCCGGCGTTCTTTCCATGATCGTCTGGTAGCAAAGGGATCACCAAACGCGGTGTGGCAAGAAGCTACTAGGGGCTCCTGTCATCGCTACTAGGCACAAGCTCCTGGCCTTACTAGGAGCGTTCGGACGCTACGAACGGGGCTGCGCGACTGGTCCAGGACGGTCCAGCATCAGTCCGTCTGCATCGCGCGTGGTGCACCTCTGCGCTGCTGAAGCTGAGCTTGGAGCCCTGGGTGGAGACATCGCTGTAGAGAGCACAGGCCTTCACATGGACCACGAAATCCACCTGCAAACGCGGGACACGCGGAAAACAAGAAATGCATGTGACTCTTTGCATGCTCTCTCTCTCTCTCTCTCAAACAAACTGCTTCATGCTCACGTGCGAATATGTGCGAATGAGATATTGGGCAGGCCCTTTCTTACTAAGCCGTGTCCTTCCGCACAAGCCAGTCTCCTTTTCCTCGGGTGCTTGCACAAATCTGCAGCTTCTGAACTCTCAGGAGCTGTTCTTGCGCGGTGTTTGATCCCTTGACATTGTCAAGGCGCAAAACTATGCAAAACATGTGAAGGGCATTCAACAAGCGATCTACTGCAAAGACTGATCCGGCATCAATCTAGCATTTCTCAACCTGAATCGCTTCACATCTGGTGAAACCGTTTCATTGGCATTTTCTTCGCGTTTTTTTGATTCACCGGGTGGGCATCATTTGGGACCGTCACCTGGTCCAAAGTCTTCAGGCTTCCGCTTGGGCTCCAACTTGCCGGTCTCCTTCAAGTTGTCAAACATCTCCAAGGCATTCAAAATCGCCTGGTCCATATTAAAGTACTTGTAAGAAGCCAAGCGGCCCACAAAGGCCACCCCCCTCCTCCTTTGCAGCCAATGCTGCATACTTCTCATAAAGCTCCCTGTTCGCAGGGTTTGGCACTGGATAATATGGCTCCCCCTCAGCTGAGGAGTATTCCCTCGCGATCAGGGTACCTCTGACCTTCCCTTCCTTCACCGCAGTAGGCTGGTTTGGAATGTGCTTGTACTCGACAATTCGAGTAAAGGACACATCAGGAGAGGGATGATTCACCACCATGGCCTCCTGAAAGAACCCATCTTCGGGCTCTTGAAGAAATTCCTCCTCAAATCTGAGTGAACGATATTCTAATTTGGGCATTCCCAAGGCTGCATAGTAGCTATCAATCTGCCCGGTGTAGACGAGAAGCTTGTGCGATGGAAGTGATCCTGCTTCTTTGAGCTTGAAGAAATCACAATTCAGCCGAATTGTGATATTCGGATCATTCAGCAACATGTTCTCGAAAATGCGTGTGTAACCACGCATAGGCAACGCTTGCCAAGGATCTGGAAAGTAGCGATCATCTGTTGATGTTCGGCATGGAAGACGAAGGAGAACGCTAGCATCAAGCTCTGCTGGATACTTGTCCCATTGCTTCTTGGTGTAGTGTTTGAAGACTTTCTCAAATAATCTGGGTCCAACACGAGACAAAGCTGCTTCCTCTCCATTCTTTGGATCCCCACTTGGAGGTGGTATTCGCTCCTTGTCATACCATGCCTGCATCTCCTCCTCCGTCTGAATCCTTTCCCCAAACAAGGTGTTCACGGACTCCTGCGTGGGTGGAATTGGCACCAACTTCTTGACGCCATCTTGGTCTGGGACCAAGCCTTTCACCCGGTGGTCGAAGGGGATCCACTCGGAGAACTGCAAGACATAGTCCCACACTCGCTCAAATTGCGTGTGAAAGAGATGTGCTCCGTATTTGGAGCATCGAATTCCATGTTCGTCGACATAGTCATAGCAATTGCCCCCGATGTGGTCTCGCTTGTCTAAGATCAGTGAGCTCATGCCTAGCTCTCTGCTACATCGCTCCGCCAGCACGGCACCTGACAAGCCAGCCCCAACAATCAAAAGGTCACAAGACCCGACTGTTGAGAGGTCCCCACTCAAAATCGCCCCATCAAGCTGCAAAGGGGCTTCCGATGCTTCACCTGCTTGGAAGATTGGATCCTTTCCCACGGTCTCCTGGACTCTGTTTAAGGCAGCCCATTCGGGTTCAGCCCGCCCTATGCCAACACTGGAGGCAAAGGGTCCCGTCGGCATCTGCGACAAGTCGGCACTGGCTCGTGGGACTCGAGCTGTTCTGAGACTGAGCCAAGTCAGGCAAGGAGAGCCGTGGCCAAGCCGGTGCATTCAGGTATTTCAAGCCTACAGCTGCAGAGATCCATGATCCAAGTCAAACAAATTAAATGACAGCTCTTAAATACATCGGAAGCTTCATGAGGCTTCAACAGTTTTTGGAGGATTGTCGACAAACCACTCTCAAAGATGTCGGATTTGAATCCACCACCGCACTTCGCACCTGCTTGGAGTCGATCAAATGCGACGCCAGAGTCGTGAGCCCGCCGGCAGCTGCCGCCTTGAAGCCTGGGCGATGAGATCAACATACTGCTTGAAGGATCACGTGATATCACGTGGGTTAGTACGTACTTATACCATCTTATACCCCAAATAGATTCAATTAGGAAGAGCCTTCAAGTGGTCATCCGGCCATTGGACAACAACATGATCTGGACTGAACCTGGTGCCTCATGGACCTCCTCTTCGATGACACATGAGGGCCACACATGAGGGCCTCATGGGTGTGAAGAAGTGCAGGCGCCTTGATATTACCTGTAGATAGTTAGATAGATCAATGATTGGAGTAATAGAGGGGTCGGTTTGGCACCATATATACCCATTGCTTGTACAATTGGGGGTATCCCCTCTATTAAGCGTATTAACCAACCAACCAACCAACCAATGTTAAAAGGCCATCTATGATATATAGTAGATTTATCTAGCGGATTTGCTGCGAATTTCCAAGGAGTGTGCCCAGCATGGCTAGCCCAGCGGTGGCCAACCGCTTGTAGGCAGCCAGGGGGCGAGTCTCTGGATCAGAAGCATAGCCCTTTTGAATGGAGACCACCTGAAGCGAAGATCAGCTCGAGACTGAGGACGGCTAAATCCAAGAACATCACTGCGGGTGATGTAGAAGTTTCTAAATAGATTCTCTAAAACCCATAATGTTTACTTCAAGGAGTATGCACACTCACACGCATACAACCGCATACTGATACTGTTCCAAGGCTCTCACTGCCGGCTAAGCACCCAAAAAGTCTATGAATGTCTATGACCATCTGAGGATCTATGAGGATCTAAAATCGGCCAGTGGCACAGCGCTGTTTGCCCAGCCTTTCCGACAAAGGCTTCTAACCCGGTGGAAGGTGTCCAACCTGTCCGGGCGCGAACCGCAACTTCGCCACTCGCTTGGTATGGCGAGCTTGCTCGCGTGCCTGGTATGCCACCCACCTGCGGATGTCGGAGGAACACGCGAAGTGCTTAAGCTACACATGTGCACATGTCTTTTTGCAGAATGACTTCGTCACACAATGGACTCATCACGGCCTATGTAACGAAAACGTCGGCAAAGGTACAATAGATATTTATACGGAATAGTATCAGTGAATCATTTATGCTGCTGCAAGTCTTTAGGGCCTTAGGGATTTCTAAAACAGCACATGGATGACACTCTGATCGTCAGGTCTCCGAGGTTCTCCTTGAAATCGCCGGCCTGGGCGCCTGGACATGCGGCCAAAGCCTTGGCTGCAATCTCTGGTGTCAAGGCCTCCAAAGGCGATTCACCAAAGCGGGGAACAAACGCTGGCCCAACACCTGAGAGCACTAAACGATCTATCAAAAGGGGATCTTATAACATTCTTATAACTGATGAACACCATGGCTTTTTTTGCAGGAAGAGTCCGGGAAAGTCTCACAATCCTCTCCTGTCTCACGCATGTCCCGTCTCCGCATTATCGAACCTTGTGGAAGACTGGTCTCATTCGCTGCTTCGGTGGCAAGACCTGCTTCGCTTCGCTCGACGCTCGACGTTCGAGACGAACGAGACGACCGATGCGTCCTTCATTTCCAGGAACTCGGAGCCGGCGATGCTTTCGCAAAGGCCACACCTCGGCCAAAGACCGGAAACATCGCCGAAGCCAAAGGCAGTCACAAGTGCATCGCCAACATTAGTAACAAGTGCGTTGTTTTCCCAATTCCAGTACTTTTTGCTTTAGCTGAGGCAGAGGCCCCATGCAGTTTCCAGAGCTAACCACCTCTTCCAAAGAACTTGGAGCGCGAACATTCCGGTGATCAAACCTCAAGCTCGGAGAATGGAGAACTTCGCAAGTCAGCCAGGTCAGTAACAAAGGGCATCGCTACTAGGAGCAAGGACAGGTCTTCAGTCTTCAAGTGAAACTTGTGCTTGTTGGAGACTGAGGGTAGTGGCGGGGTCTTCTTATATATGCTGTCCGTCATGGTGGGATGACCAGGGGAAATCTTGAAGGACAAGCGACTGTGCGGCAAGAGTTGCGAGATCTTCAATATCCGTCATGATAGGCCAGCGGGATAATCGCACGACTCTTGTATTTTGTAGCTGTGCAGCGGGTTGTTGCAGTTGCTGTGGCAAGCTCATTTACCTATATCTATATATTACTTGAGACTAAAGACTCACAAGCTGCCTAGCACATCCTAGCACCCTTAATGTTGCTTCGTCACTTGGGCCGGTATCAGAGTGTTGAATGCCGATCATGGTCTCTGCTCTGCTTTATGGGTTTTACATGGTCTTACAGCAGTTTTTGAACATGATTAGTTAAAGGATGTTAAAGGCTTGTCGGTCGCTGGTCTTCTTTTCGATGCACGGCATTTTCTGAATGTCTGTCCCTTTTGGGACCACCCATCCGTACGGTGGATGGCCAAAGCCCGAACAGCGATGCCGAATGTGTGAAGTGTTGCAGCCTCACGCTGCCTGCTTCACGCAGCTTGTTTGATCAGGTGACATGAGTCGTGTCACATGTATTTGTACAAGGAAGCATAAGGAGACATGAAAGCAAAGCCCGAGAGAACCCGCGGGGGTGACTTCGGCGACTTCGGCGTGGCTTCTTCAGCCTCAATGGTCTCCACTCGGTGTTCGGTCTCCGACTCGGGCGCAATGGGCTGTGCAACCGGTGTGACAGGTGCCGTCGAGGCCGGTGAGGTCTTCGCCTTCTCAGCCTCCTCCGCTTCAAGAGAACGAGTGAACTCGAGAATGACTTTTTCCAAGGACTCGACGGCCTCCTGGAACTGCTGGTCATCTAGCTCGGGCTCTGCCGGCTCTAGCTCTACCGGTTTGTGCCGCCCTGAGCTGGCTAGACGGAAGGCTCGATCAAAGGGCATCAAATTGCAGAGATCCAGACCATCGTAACTGAACTCTAAATCATCCAAATCACGATCATCTGTATCATCAGCATCATCATCCGTGTGTAAGGAGAAGGTTTTCATGGCCAACTCAGACTTGCGATTCTTCAACTCTTCACGCAAGTTCACTTCACATTCGCGGCTTTTCATCAGCCTCTCTTGCAATTCCACCTTCGTACGGATGTGCTGGGTGACTGCCGACTCCAGCTTTTCCACCTGTTCAGCTAACTGCCGCTTTTCCTCCTTGGCCCGGAGGACTTCAGCCTCAAGACCGTCGGTGTCACTACGAAATAGAAATGTCTATCATCAAACACCCTTATCCTTATACTGATTCCTGATGTTCTGTGTGCATTCACCTGTTCTTTACTGTGGACTCATCTCGTTTTCATGTCGTTTTCCAGGCCGTTGGTAGATGTCTAACCACGGGCCTCCAGCTCCAGCTTTTGCTTCATGGCACACTCCGAGGCATAGCTCAATCTCTCGTGTGCCTCCTCAGCGCTTCGTTGCCGCAGCATATCCTGCGTCCGCGTCCTTCGGAGCACATGCACCTCCTCCTTGGCCGTGTTCACCTCTCGTTTCATGTCCTGCAGATCTGTGAAAGCAGTCCTTCCCACCCGTGAAAACCACGGCATGGCTGCACCATCTTAAGTCACTATTGCATGTTACCGAACACAACCCAATTCATCCAGCATCACTCTGTCGAAAATGTTCAACTATCACACCACACCACGTCCAGACTATCCTTGCCTACGATGATTCAACTTGTTGTCCTATGATGCTTCCTTTTATGCTCGCCGTCCACTAGAGTCACTTTCGATCGTCCACTGCGACTCGTCCATTGCTGTCCGTCCTGTGTCTTCATCCGCAGGCGCACGATCTCAGCAGCTGCCTCGCACCCCGTCTTCGCCGAGCTGTGCTCGATCTCCCGGAGCTGCCGCAGCGCCTGGTGGAGGTGGGGCAGCGGGACCATGGGTACAGCGGCCTTAAACACCTTATTAACTCCCGTCCAACGTTTATGTTAATAAAGGATGAGGTAACCTCCCCCCTATTAATCAAGCCCAGCTGCGAGCCCCCAATACTAAACGAATTTAAAACCTGAATTCCACAATTCCATCACCCTAATAAACAATTTCCTTGGCAGAAACTTCCCCCATTAATCAAAAAGGGTTTTATTCTAATGATTATTGCTTATATATACTTTCTTTTTAGTCAGCATCCAATATCTTCTGGTCAGCATCCATTGTTCCAAAATCCCTAAAAGCTCTCTCTATAGCAATTTGTTTTCATTTTCCCTTACCCGGACCAAACTAACAAAAGCACCTCATCGCGCTGCTTCTCCGCTGCCCGGATCCGCTTCCAGATCGGGTGCTCTGCGTCGCGTGGGGAGGGCTCTGTCGAGGGGTAGGGCGAAGCGATGCGAATCGGAGCCAAAGTCGTGCCCGAGCGAGGAGGTAGATTCAAATTTTTGATACCATGCAAACGCCGCATCGGACTAGTGAACTCCTCGTTCTGCTTCTGCAACCTCTTCTCCAACTGAATCTGAAGCTCCTTTGTGGCCATCATATTTGATGGCCTCAGAGCAGAAGAATTACTAAAACCCACCTGGCATGTGAATGCCTTGAGCACAAAGATTGAGGATGAGCGAATCACAAACAATGTCTATGCAATTTAATATAAACGTACTTAAATCATTACAGTTACCAAAGCTTGGCAACTCATCCAAGTCAATTCCAAGCTCGGCGGAAGCGACGGCCTCCAACCTACTAGCGATGGCCTCCAACCTAATAGCTTCTAGCTACTAATAGCTTCTTGTTCCTAGTAGTAAGGCCAGGAGCCCCTAGTAGCGTCCTTGCTCCTAGTAGCGATGGCCTCCGGTCCTCTTTTCACGGCTTTGGCCACCTGGTTTCAGCCCTTCGGCGGTGGAAAAAGGCGGCTTCCGGGCGGTGGATTTGGATTCTTCACGTCGCTTCCGGGCCCTTGCCCTCAATCCGAACAAGGTCCTGGCATCAATGGAAAGTTAGCATGGTCTAATATGGTCTAATGGCCTCAAAGCCAAGCCATGTCTGGTGGGTTGTTTGATTCTGCTTCTGCTTCTGGGAGATATATTATATTGGAATATGGTAAGTGAGGGAAAAAGTAATACACATCAATTAGCAATTTTTATCACAGTTATTAACACTTATATATGTATTAATTGTTTGCCAGCTGGTCGCTCAATGTCCACTCTCCACAGATGGCCGACGGCGCGGCCTGGACATCTGTACGGCACAAGGGGCACTTGGAGCGAGAAGGGTTGAGCCGAATGGATAGCCCACAATCCTTAGTCAATAAGTGTGCCAGACTCTGTCAGAAAAAGAGTGTTGGTCTTGGGAATCAGGAACTCCGTGCGGAGTCACTGAAGCTTTGCTTGCACAAAGCTCAGCCAGCGGCGTAGCAAACGCAAAAATGGCTGCAAGGTAGCAGGGCCGTGTCGCGCGGCTGACTCAAACCTTAGCGGGCCAGTGATTCGTGATGCACATGGTCATTCTTTGGGCAGGTGCTTCAGGTTGTGAGCAGGATATTGTCAAGCCGGCATGGTGTCCCTGTTGTTGTAATTCACTTAACTGTTATAGCACCCACCAAATCCTCTCTGCTTCCACCACTCAAGGAATTCAGCATAATTTAGCCAAGTCTTCCTCTCAAAATTCCGGACAAGGGACTTGTGATGTGAGGTCAAAGTTTCTGGTTCTGGGAAAACTACCGTGGTGCTCTTGCATCATGGGTTGCGGTAAAAACCAGATGCTGCCTGCGTATTAAGCGATGCTCATACGTGTTGGGTCCCCCAACAAATCACGCAGTTCCGCTGAGAGCTGTTGTCTTCGCTGGCCTTGGCATCCTCAGGGGTGCGTTTGGAAGGTGGAACGCTGACTCATGAGGTGCAGTAAGTCCAACCAAAGCAAATAACTCAAATGATATTTGACATATTATATAATTAGAGTATGACCATCACCGCGTGTAACACCTACATGCTTGAAGTCTTCCTCCATTTACGGCCAGTCCTGCAAACCAAACATGTCTTTCATCTCAAAGGCTGCTCCATTCCCTGCAGGAACAAACTCGCAGCTGCTTAGAATTGCTTAGAAGTTTCTGGATCGATTCCTCACCCCTCCACTGCGCAATCGGTAGAACTGTCAAATACGACCCAAACTAAACATGTACTTTGGTACTCAATTGGTGTGCAGCACAATGCCCAAACTATGCCAAACCGATCTCAAATGATTCCCAAATTTCATCAAATTGCTGAATCCCGCCAGGCCCCCCGCGGAGAACACCGCCTCCCCAAGCAATAATCTGACGTACGACAGCCAGGCTTTTGGCCTGGCACCATGACATGTGCTCTACAACCCGACGTCCAAATCTGGAAGGTGAAACAAAGCATACTACTAGGAGCAAGGACGCTACTAGGGGCTCCTGGCATCGCTATTTGGAGCAAGACGCTACTAGGGGCTCCTGGCCATATAGGCAACGGCTGCGTTTCTCGTTCCACGGGTCTTGCCTGCACTTGACCTTAGATCGAAGCAGATTGTCCACCCCACCAGTTCCTACCATTCCTACATGAGGTTGTGTAGAAAACCCTCTACCTTTCCCTATACCACTTTTGACGTTATTGTGTTTGTTTCTTCCTTATCGTTTTACAGCACGTTGACTAACTGCAACAACTGTAGTTTCATGTAGTGTGTGCACTACATGCATGTGGTGTGTGGAACCTTGCAGGCATGAAGACATTAGGCACACTTCATTCCAACTACATTCATGTGGTGGCCTGCCTACGGAAAGGTGTTTTAGGCTCGCTGTGTTACCGTTTTTGTTATCGTTTTCATGTTTGGTGAAAGTTGGAAAACCATGTGGCACAACAATGCTGTAGCGGTCCAAGCCCTCCCACCTCTGTCCAAGCACACACCCACCAAGAGCAGTCATGCATTGACCCTGACAATGTAGTAGGTTATCTGTTTGTGTGTGTGCACGCGTTTTCTTCACACCACTTCTTGCATGTCAACATGTTCCACAAGAGTCATCGGGGGTTATCGTTTTCTTTATTCCTTATCGTTTTACAGGGGATTGAGCATTGAGCATGCTTATATTCGAAAAAAGGACATGCGAATACTAATTTACATGGCGGAGTTTTATACTAATTTCTCACCTGCTTGGAGCGCTTCCATCCGAGACGCAAAAGGCCAACATGGTGCCATCCGGTGGATCCTCCGCCAGGTCCCTGCGATCAGCGCCAGGTCTTAAGACCAACACCGCAGGCCAGGACGTCGAGCCTGGGCACGGATGAAGCGGGGATTCGACGATCGCTCGTATGGCTCTTTGGAAAGCAAAAGAGCTACTAGGAGCAAGGATGCTACTAGGGGCTCCTGGCATCGCTACTAGGAACAAGAAGCTACTAGGGGCTCCTGGGCTTACTACTAGGAGCAAGGACGCTACTAGGGGCTCTTGGCCTTACTACTAGGAGCTTTCTGAAGTTTTCAAGTCAATCAACAAGAGAAGCGCACACGGCAGGGCCTTGTGTCCGATGGACATGTAAAAGGAAATAACCGTGTGCTGTGGTGGATGAGCCGTACCAACCAAGCACCAACCATGCTGGCCTCCAGAATGGCTGACCATCAAGCTTTCGAGACCTGAGAAGGTGCGTTTGGGAAGACTCAACCAATTCATGAGAGATCTTTGTGGTTGACCAAATTCGTCAGCAATTCCAGGACATCTTCAACAAAGAGCTTCTCATTCGAGTGACTTGACTGGATCTTGCCCCGAGGTCTCAAGGGGCGAGGGTCAGGACCACGATGGGGTTATGATGGGCCATGTAACAAGAAGCTACGAACGGGGCTCCTGACCTTACAACTAGTAGCAAGGACGCTACTAGGGACTCCTGGCATCGCTATTAGGAGCATTCTGACTACTAGTAACAAGAAGCTACTAGGGGCTTAAGCAAGATTCCCTCGCTCAGATCCGTGGAATTCTTGGCATCCTGCTGCGCCCCCCCCTGCTACGAAACATCACGAATCAAGTACAGCCATCTCCTTTGTGTCATCCAGTTCTCATGTCGAATGTCGGGGTGGTGGGGAGCCTGTGGGAGTCTTCCAGGGCCTTGGAATCGACTCATGAAGACCGCTCCAGGTGGCTCTTAGGACAATCGAAGCTGACGGTCTGGGACTCTGCAGCTGCAGAGATGCTACACCTGCAATCGGTGAATTGTGACGTCCGGACCCATGCTACCCTGCATCACCCATGGCAAAAAGCAGCTGCGATCCAGCAAACAAAAGCTGTGGACATCATTAATTTTGGAATATGTTGGATGTAAAGAGTTTCAATTACCACGCCATGTCCCCGAGCTTTCGTCCTTCTTACCATGAAAAGACATCAAGTCCATAATATATCTTCAGTTCATCTTCAGTTCTTCCCCCCCAACTAGGGCCCTCCAGTCTCCATCGTCGCCTTTGGACATGAGCCTTCGGCGTCGCCGACACCGTGGGCCAGTCTAAACGACCTCGGGTCTCCTGCCCTGGCAACATCAGCTCCACATGCCCAGATTCATTGGCCTCGGAAAAATCCATGGAAATGGGGATTCTCGGGATTATTTTATGGAATCTCTTCCATGTTCTCCAGTTCGTGATTTGCCGCTTTGAGTTTGCCTCTAGACCCCAGCTTCAAATGCTGAGGTCTTAATGTTAATATAGCCCCTAGAAGTCCAAAGACTATACTTTGACATATTTTGACCGACCGGGGTAAAGAAAATTCATGTTTGGGTCACCTAAATAATATTTTTATGGTCTTTGACTGGGTAGCTATTGATATTAAGATGTATACTTCTTACTTCTTGAGGCGTCTTGTCCAAAGCTGTCGACCCCTGATCGCCACGAAACGATAATCTCGATCGAGAGCTTCTTCCCCTCAACGCGCAAAGCACCGCGGTGGAGAGAGAGGCTGGGGCGAACAGCCACCGCCTGCGCAATCGAACTCTCGACAAGATCGGATCAAATGCCGCCATAATTCCATTCCGAAGTGCGTGCTGTTGTTTAAATCAACTTTCCACTACTGCCACGACTTCAGAAGGACTTAGAAAGTCTTCTCAAGCAGAGTCTCTGGCTGAAACGACTTCACATGCCTTCCCCGGACCTAATTCAGGCAAATGATGGCGTTATTGTTGATGGGTTGTCAGACGATCCACCAAACTGACAATGGGGAGAGCAATAATATACCAAAAGAACAACAAAACAAAGGTCAAAAAAGAGGTAATTCCCATGACAGCATCCTTTCAAGGTTTTGCCCCCCCCAAAGACCTCAGGATTCTTTGCCAATCTCCTCACCTGCTGGGTGGTGCCGATTTGTGGCTGCCCTGCTGCAGTCACCGTCTCCGCCTGGGAAACAGAACGTCTGGATGAGTGCTGAGCTCGACTGATTGGATCACTCGGCGTTTCTCTAAAAAAGCATCTGAGAAAGCCTAAGGTCATGTCACGGAAATGAGTACCCTGGAAACTTTTGGTTTCCAGACACTAAGCTTATGTTGTCAACATACGTCGATGACCTCACCTTGGCCGGTCCTAGCGATATTCCTAGGTCACCAACCACGAAACAAAGTCATAGACCAGGAGTTACAAAAGGGGTCGGTGTTTAATGTCTAAGTCAGTGGATGTTCTGGGCACCGCTAACCTCCATTAAGCATCCCTTTCAATGTTTCACCCTGGCTCATCAGGCGGCTTCACAGCGGACACCGGTCTTGAGATGTGTCACCTCACCTGTCCATCCCGCACACTGACAATGCGTTGCTGTGGCAAGGCTGGCAAATCTACCGGCTGCGAAGTGCTGCCGCCCATGGCGTGCACTTCCACCGCAAGGGGGCTTGGATCCGGCTTGAAAATGCCTTCGATGTTCGTGACTTTCGGACTTAACATGGATCCAAAAGTCCGTTTGGCCGGCCCCACCCGAGGTTGATGACCCGACAAAAGGAGCCGAATTCTCACATCTAATGGCACTCTTGGGGGTTGAGAGATTGCTCGGCTTCAAAGGAGAAATTCTTTCATTTGTGTGCACGTGCTCAGCCGTGCTTCTTGCTTCAGAGGTGGGTCCAGTTGGAATTCATCTTGGCACCTTCCAGGGAAAATGCTGCAATGCTGCGAGACGTATCACATTGTTTGATGCTCCAGCATTACAGGTGACGCTCTAGCGATCACGATGTGCATGTGTATGTTCTCATGATCCAGTGGTTGGCAGCATAGTCTCTTGGTGGGCATGTGTTCATGTAGCGAACGAACACACTTTTCAGTGTGAGTTCCTGGAATGTAATCACTGGTCCTAGTATCAAAACCCAAGACTCTGCACTTCAAGTGTCTTCAGTGCACACTGGTCCTATCCCCACGTCAACTGCGAAATAAATCCCAGTCCGCTTCAGGACCGAAGGTCAGCCCAGCGATGATGAGTCCGATGGCGACCTGACTTTTTGGGATCCCCCAGCGGCTTCGTTTCGATCGATTTGGATCGACCGGAAAAGGCCTGAGGTCGGTGGGATCTTTGGGTCTGAAAGGTGAATCCAAAGAAACTCCTCGTTGCATTGGTTTCGACTGAGTACAGAGGTTCATGATGATTGAATCTTGGTTTCGACCCGATTTCGGATGCATCTGTCACCTCTTGGCTGCACCTTCGGCTGTGTCAGCTTAGCTTGCGGCGGCCAACCCCGCGATGGGAGCCGCCAAGGACATATTCACTTCCGACTGCGAGCACGGCGAAGCGCGAGGTCTTACAGATCTTACAGGAGAACAATTCCATGCCTGCTCAGTCGGTGAAAAATGCCTTTGAGGTACAACAAATCCTCTTGGGACTTTGTGTCTTTGTGACTCAACCTTGGGAAGGGTCCAACGAATCTGTGTGGACGTATAGCTTGACTAACCTTTTGTAGCAGCACCATACTGCAAAGCTAAACATATCAATTGGTTGAAACACTGGATCACCTCCCACCGCCATCTTCCGTTTTCTGAGCATCTGGTTGGTAATATGTCTATGATATGATGTACTTGTATTTGGCACGATTTCACTATGTTTGTTCTTCTTCTTCTTCTTCTTCTTCTTCTTCTTCTTCTTCTTCTTCCAAGTTCTGGATCTTTTGACAGCAACTCCCTCTCTCGGGTGGTTGGTCAACCATCGATTTCAGCTGCAACGGCTGCATGATGACATCGGGATGACGCTACTATTCAGAACCCCCACATCCCTCCTCGTACCAAGTCGACCAAAGCCAACGAGCTGCAAACGACCTGTCGAGTTCATGAGAACCCCCTCCATGGCAATCGTTCACTTTCTGGAATCGAACACCTTTCGACTTCGACCGGATTGGGAGTGGCCTCCCGGTTGGGTGCCGTCGACATGCGCCGGCTCACCACACCCAAGCAGCCCACAGACCTGCCAGATGTCTATCTGGATCTGGGGAGAGGTCTTCGAATCTGAATACGTGGGTCTCCTAAATTCTATTTCAGTGACGTTGAAATTTCTATGGTTAAAGCTATTGCAAGAAGAGGGCAACTAATTAGATGTTCACAGATTCTTTCGATTCTGTACGAAGTGTGGCGCTAGAACCCTGCGGGCGCACCCCAAAGGAATGGCAGGGATCAAGTAGGGTGGCGTTAGCTCCACCCTGGCAGCAAAGTGGGCAAAGAGGCAGCAGAGCCAAAGATGCATCCCATCTCTTCAAAAAACAGAACTTGCGAGACGTTGCACAAATGAAGAATGATCGTTTTCAATTGCTACCAGGTTACCACTACCAGCAGATTTGAGATGTGTTTTCCTGCTAAATCTCTAAGCAGTGCAGCTTTGCCCATACTTAGATGCCACCGCGCGTCGGGCAGACTCCTCAAGGAATCGTGCTAAGGTGTCATCGCTTTGGCATGTCAAGGCTTTCACTGCATTCTATTGAGTCCTTCATATAGTCTGGATCCAAATGCATCACAATCACAGCAATATGTTTTGACTTTTTCTTGAAGGGCAGTCAGTGGCATATGCCATATGCCATCATAGGCCATGAACACAAAGCCGTGTGGGGATTCCAAGCGGTTTGGAGACATGGACAACATGCATGTTTGTGGATGTTTGTGGTCTCCTGGGCTGCGAGAACAGCGAAGATGCTAAAAGCAACTGGCACAACCTGAAGACACGACAAAGGCGTGTTCTGCAATTGCTTCGTTGGGTACAGACCAACAAACATGTCTAATGGTTCTTCCTTTCTGGTCACATGAAATCACCAATACAAAAGCCCCAAGCCTTCTCAATCGAAGCAGAAAGCTGGGTGAAGTCCTGTCCGGCCTGGCGGTGTGCGAGACACAGAGTTCCAATATGCCAGCTCATGGGCTTTCATCGTGTTTGAACCCTCGGATCTACAGAGTCGAAGCAGATCATACTTGACAATCCACCAAAAGTTATTTGGGACTCCTGCATCAACCGATCACGGATGTCTCTCTGCTTCACATTTGTCCACTTATCCACTCGGCACTGGAGCGCACCGATGGGCCAACAGGCAAGACCTGTGCGCTCTGCAACGAGACAGCCAATCAAATCGATGCGGAAAGTGCCCAAGGATTTGCGTGTTGTATTTCTTAATAGTCCAAGTATGTTCAAGTGATAAATATGTCAATGAGACTTGAGAATTCCAAGACTCTTGAATATTTAGCAATATTCATAATCTTTCGCTTCACATCTTACTGCTCCTTCATGACTAAGGCCTTCATCTGTGCTGCTCTTCAAGCCAAGGCACTGCCAAGGGTGTGCCCAAACAAGAGAAGAAAGTGCCACCCAGAAGCACTGCCCACAGCAACCACTGCCACCTGATGTCGCTATTGCTCAACACTCATGTTTGCCCACAAAAAAAAATACATCATCTTCCTTCCTTTGGAGCTTTCTGTTGGAGCTTTTCCGAGCTCCGAATGTGCCCAAAAAAAGTAGAAACACTTTGGCCAAAAAGAGACAAAACAAAAACGACACATTCAAAACAACCACTCCTGATCACTAAAACGCATGGCTCGTCTTCTAGCGTTAGTCGGAGCCGGTCTGATCGCACCAACGAGTCTGGACGGCGACGTTTTGCCTCGACGCCCGTCACGTGGTGGCCACGCCATCCTGAGGGCTCGACGCCTCCATCTTGTTGTCGGGTAAATCACCTGAAAGAAAGCAACAAACCACTGATCTCTACACCTCCTAGGTCCTAACCAACCTGTCCCGTGGTTAGAATTGGTGTTGATTCTTCTCTTTGTCCCTTCCTAGACCACGTTTTGATCTTTGGTGCATCGTTCTCGTTACTTCTCATAATATAAGCAGTAAGTAATAGTAACATCCAAAAATAGAACTTTTATGGCAGCTCAGTTGCCATGTCAGGTTCTTGAGACGCCCCAAAAACGGAGTTAAAAAACAGATGCAATCACCGGCGCTTAAGTGATGAGCTCCAAGCGCATGAAGCTCTGGTGAGGAACATAAAACAAAGGCATCCTGTGGATGGAGCCTTTTCTTCGTGTACATTCTGTTTTACATTCGTGTCACTCAAGTGACACTTTCGATGCATAAAGTCAGAGGTGAAACCTGGAGCATCCTTGTGGAGTGTCCTGTCGACACCAGTCTTGCGTGGAATGACATCAGCTTCCCCGACAGTATCGATCTAAAAGGATAACTCCATTTAAATCCATATGAAACATCGTTTTGTGAAAGGAAGTTCATATCCAGAGGCCTCTTCCAATGCATTTCCCAAGCAAATGAACAGGCCCTGGATGAGGTGACAGCCAACCACAGTTGAGCAGAACAAGGGAAGGGCCGGGAAGCAGTCTTGGTGGACAAATTACGATCATTGGAATCGCTCTTCGCACGCTTGGCTCGTTAAAAAAAAAGCTCTCTGAGAAACACTCCGCACTCCCTGGAACCATCATGGTTACGTGCATGGCATGGCCCCTGGATGACCATTTTCCTCCGCAAACCGCTTGCAACCACTTCCGATTCCGAGTGTAAACATGCCCTTCCTGACAATTGTTTATTGGCCCTGAATGTCATATCCTTCCAAAAGGTCTCAGACCTCTTTGGCTCAACCAAGTTGCTTTTGTGAACCATGATAAGCAAGGACTTCCCCTCCTCCTGAAGCAACAAACTCGACTCGCTTCAAGCAGCAGCAAGTGACATGTTCACTAAAGGCAACAGTCTTTTTTATGTGCGTTTCTCTTTTTAGCCCGTGGCCGTCCCTCCTCACTTAATGAAGTAGCACCTACTTAACGGAGTAAGCACGCTAGCAGTGACTGGACACACGCTAGCTCACGCTTCAAGGAAGCTCCCCTGCCTAAGGGCGGGGGGAGCTTCCTTGAAGAAGCACTCGCACTAATGACTTGGTTCCTACCTAGAGAACCAAGAACCCCTAAAAATGTCATACCCCGAAAATACACGAGGTTTTTAAAGAAAACACGAGTTTTGTTGACTTCCTCAAAACGATACGATTGCCTACGGGATTCTACGGGTTTTCTACGAATGTTCCATGGGTTTTCTACGGTTTTTATACAGGTTCCAAACTTAGTGCTTTTGGAAAAGCGATGTTTCGACAGAAACACAATCCTAGATCTTCAAAAGAGCAGAAATAAGTGCTCGAGGTGTAAACTGCTCGTTTTGCGAAAAAGTGCTCGAGCTGCAAATGAAGAAAAGCAAAAACAGGTGCAGTTTTCCAAAGTGCGCTCGTGTGCGCTTTTTTGCGCTCGTGTGCGGAATTTTGCGCTCGAAGTGCGGCCTTGAAAAAATGCGCGGGATACACAAGAAACTGCGCGTTTTACAGAAACTGCTCGTTTATCCAGAAAGTGCTCGATTCTTAAGAAAGTGCTACGAAACGCAGGTTGAGCACTTATTTCTGCTCGTTTGAAGACCTAGGATGTTTTTAGTCAAGTGGAGCCAAAACACAATGTTTTCCATCAGACACGACAAATTCGTAGGTTTTGGGTTCCACATAGATGTTTAGGGAAACTTGACTCATGTAAAATGCAAGACATCTCAACTGCAAACGTGCGTTGAAGATCGGTCGGTGGCTGTGTAGCTCCTAGCGGGAGTCCTAACTAAGGAAACTACAAAGGCCTTCGAAATCGAACATGATGGCTGCCATCCCACTCCTTCTGTGGCTGCAAGAAGAGTTCAGTCTCCGATCCAGACCTCTCAGCAGTTCTTCAGTACATTTAATATGTAATACAAGTCTAAGTATCTGTAAAGTATATATGTATGTTGAGGTTGCGCCTACAGCTCCCATTAAAACTTGCGGAGTCAAAACGGGAAAAGTTGGTTGTTGAGGCCCCCATACTGCTTTTGTGAGGATGGAGCTCGAAGTTCCTGCCTTCCAGAACTTTTTGCATATTCACCATAAAACACTGCAAAAGGTGCTCAGATCACCTTTGGTGAACTTGGCACGTTGTCTTCAGCCCTAAGCGCTCCAGGCATAGCCTTCTCCAAGTTTGTTTTTCGCAAACAACGACAAAGATCTCAAGGAGTCGGTCAAAATACAATCTTGTAAGCCTTCCAAAAACAACTGGCAGAGGCAAACCTGAATGACGCACTGACATTAACCAGGCCAGCAAGCCAGCATGCCAGCACTGGAGGATGGCGGACGGGACTCAACTAGTCCTATCTACTCAGTCTCTGTGGCATTTCCGACAACCTGCACAGGTAGGAACTGTTGCTTCTCATCCACTGTGTGCTTTCGAGCAAGCCTCAGAAAACGCTTCGACCAAGCGAGGGTCCGCTTTCAGGTGTTGATCCAGACATGTCTACATATACAGAGTATGTTGGTGCCGTTTAAGCTCCACCAGGTTCGATTTCAAGTTTACACCCGCCCTCATGTGTTTCCGGACGTAGACATTGGTACGTACCACAGGTTCTGAACTTCCCGCGTACCTAGTCTTCCTCCACTTGTGGCCGGCAACAGTTGCTTGGCTTCTTCCTCCTTCTGCCGCTTGGCTTCGGCCAAGATCTCCTGAATCGAGCGCTCCCCATCCCCTGGCTTCAGGAACTCAAAGCCCTCCGCACGGTACAGCTCGTAGCCTGTACGGGGTGCTCCATCTAGCCACATGGACGGACCAAAGGCCAGGGAAGCACATGTGGTTGAAACACCTGTGGCCTGTAGTTTTTGAAACACATGTTGAAACATGTTGAAGCCATTGAACGAGATTGAACAGCTGGGAAGAACCCATCCCCGGTCTTGTTGGACAGTCTGATGAGCGACTGGACCAGTCCAGGACCGCCACCCTTGAACGATGGAAATGCTTCACCCCTTTTCGGAGGAATGGTCAAGGACCTACCATTTTTTAGGTCTCATGTCTTGTCAAAATTCTGAAGTGTCTTGTCTCAGTGTCTTCTTCTCTTTTTCAGCAAAGGGGCTGGGATTGATCTTCATTCGAAGCATCTCTTGCATCGGAGCTTCATCGAAGCGGCGTTCAAAAATGCTCCTGCCATCACTCGAACGTTCCACGGCACTCGACACTTGTTTTTGACGATCGGCCTCGACCGTGGAAGCTGTTGTTGAAGCATATTCCCTACCTGCAAAAGATCAATATGCTCATTGTGAGTCATTCTTTTCGGGTAGTGCGTGATCTGCATCTCACTGAAAGATCATCTTCCTCTGGTGGTTTTGGGCTCCATGTTAAACTGTTAATCTGCCTGGGAGTATGTTTCATCGATACCGGATACCCTCACATACCTTGCTGTGAAACAGCGGATAGCTGTCGCTCTCTCCTCCTCTGCGATCCACCCAATCGCCAGGGGATCACCTCCGTCCGTTTCAGTGGAGACTTGTTTGGTCCATCAGGTGACTCGATTCGAGAGCCAATGAACTGTCACAGGTCCAGGCGAGCTCTGAGGCGAGTATTCACTTGAGGTGAGACACATGTGATGCGAAGGGATCAACCCTTTTCATCGGAAGTGAAGACGAGGATCTCCCACAGTGAGAGCCTTTGCTTGAACCCCCCTTTTTCCGAGCCTTTGCGAAGAGATTCTGGACAGCAGACTTCAGCTGCTGCCATTCCGCATCTCCCAGGAAGAAGGAGAACAACTTCATTCCCCACCTGAGTTGTGAGAAACAAAGTGAATACAAACTGAATCGATATGGATGACACGTCGCGTGACACATCGTGCCATTGGCAAAAATCAGCTCAGGTCCCCCACATCAACATAAAGAGTGCCAAGATCACCGCATTGGGCATTGCTGCAGGAGTCATTGCTTTTTCCACCACGATCTTCAAGACAATGGACAACTGGAGCGCAAACAAAAGAGTCGAACCATAGTATGTAGGCTGTTTCTCTGATCTAAGCGTCCATCACTATTGAAAATTCCCAACCTTCACCTCTGCTACAAGCTTGAGAAACGCTGACCCAGTTTGATCAACGGAATACGGTCCAGTCCCCAAGCTCCCCCAACTTCCGCTGGCTCCCGCGCAGCTCGCGCGTCTGGCTCCCGGCACCTGATTTCCGAGAAGTTTGCCCACTTCTTGCACATAAGTGTTGGCTTCGGTCGTGTCAAACATCAAGTGCGTGGTCCCTGTGAGGTCCGCGTCGCCGTAGACCCAAACAGCCACAGCGCTGTGACAGAACACGGCCACCTCCGGAACAGCCAGCGGGGCTGTGAGAAACCCGAGGCGTTAGTACTTTTTCATAGTTCCATCGAACAACCACGCACCAGCTCTATACCAGGAACCTTTGTCTTGGGGGCGACTCCCACCTGCATATGATTCTTGATGTTGTCCCAACACTCGCCCTGCCCCTCTTATGTTATATACTTTTTTAAATGTGGTCTCATCAGTCCCCAACCCTCCTCCAAATTCATGTCTGAGCCCTCACAATCTTCGAGGTTTCTCTGGATTTTTTTCCCAATGGCTCTGTGTCCATGCCAATGGCAAACTAGGTGTTTTTGTGGCTTTCCGGCTTTGAGCTTTTCTATCGATGTGGTACGCGTCGGCACCGCCACACCTGGACCCAGCGGCTCGCTGACAAGGCCAAAACGTGAGAGAAGCGCTTCGGAATGGAACTGCCACGCAAGAGCTCAAACTTGCTGGTCCAGTACATGGCGAAAAGCCGGACGGCCAAAATCAGAGTCCTGACGGGAGCGCAGAAATCCGCGAGATCTCGAATCGCCGCAAATCGAGATCCAAGGCAAGAGAAATCAACACATCGTGCAGGCATAAGCTTGTTGGGAAAGCGAAAGCCATACTTTTGGCAGCATTTGGTGTTGAAAGACGACCTGGCCTGTTGAAGCACTTGGGTGGAAGGTGGCTCAAGTCTTCCACAAATTTGGGCAAAACAAGGACTCGACACTTTATTAACAGGACTATCTCTGGGTTTCCGCTAGCTTTCCTTGTTCAACATGCCACCAAGCATCATGATGGGCAAGCAGCTGGAATACATCAAAGCAGCACACACAGCACTGAGCTGACTTGCTTGTCGAAGTGCGAGCTCAAACTCAGGTGGGGTAAAAAGAGCCTTCATGTCCTGACAAGAGAAACCCTAACAATTCATAACAATTCCCTGTGAACATCGGTGAACACAAGCACCACTGATCTCAGAGGCTTGATACACAGATGGCCTCCACCTAATAGCGATGGTCTCCACCTGATAGCGATGGCCTCCACCTAATAGCGATGGCCTCCACCCAATAGTGATGCTCCACCGGATAGCGACTGCCTCCACCTACTAGCGATGGCCTCCACCTACTAGCGATGGCCTCCACCCAATAGTGATGCTCCACCTGATAGCGACTGCCTCCACCTACTAGCGATGGCCTCCACCTAATAGCGATGGCCTCCACCTAGTAGCGATGGCCTCCACCATAGTAGCGATGGCCTCCACCCAACAGTGATGCTCCACCTGATACCGA
>CAXAMN010028350.1:410101-438558 GCA_963970005.1 Durusdinium trenchii | reverse complement strand
TAGTAGCGATGGCCTCCACCCAACAGTGATGCTCCACCTGATACCGATGGCCTCCACGTAATAACGATGCTCCACCATAGTCGCGATCACCTAGTAGCGATGGCCTCCGCCCAACAGTGATGCTCCACCTGATACCTCCACTATAGTAGCGATGGCCTCCAACATCCTCCAATCCTCCAACCTAAGTCTAATTGAATTCTAATATTGTTTCCTAGTAGCTTCTTGTTACTACTAGTAAGGCCCTTGTTCCTAGTAGCGATGCACTTGTTCCTAGTAGCTTTATGTTGGCCAGTCGAGTCCTTCCAGGTCTTTTTCCGTCCGCTGAAGCACCAGCAAGAAAACTTGAACCAAAGCACACAGCTGGCGGCCACTGCCTCCCATGGCAGGATTGATGTCTTTTTCAGGAAGACAATTTCAAAGGGTGCTGTCAAGATTCCGTTGTGACTCCAATTAGCAAAAGCTCTTTCACAGCTACCTGAATGCTCCAAGCAAGCTTCTTTTCCTTCTTTTACAGTGTTTCTTCCATTGCTATCATCACAGCCACCGACCGTTCACTGGTGGCCCCCCATTGAGATACTATATGATACTATCACATCGACATCCATCACTCTCATTTCTGCATGAAGATTGTCTCGAAATCCTTTCCAAAAACCTCTTCTTTCACACCCCTTTCGTGAACCTCTTGCTATCGGCCAACCGAAATCGCGTCCCATCTGAAGCAGATGCAGATCGAACGGACTCGAGGGCCGGACAGACACGACAACGACCACCTCGACCACCTCACCCACCGCCACGCGACGGCGTCACGCGACAGCGTCACGCGACAGCACTCACCGACCACCTCAGAGGAAATGCTGAAGATGAAAAGCATCAAGATCTCCACCCCCACGGCCGCGGTCCAGGCACGGTCAATGTCCTGGAAGTCACCGGCGCCAATGAGTCCCAAGATTCCTCGGGAAGCAAATAAGGGCTCCATTCATCAGATGTTTTTTTCAAGAGTGTAGGAAATGAGAAAACAAAAACATCATCAAAGTGTATAGGTGTTACCTTGGTGTTGTCTGTCTTTAGATGTCTTTTGTAATCTTTTTTGAGATTATGTTTCCTGATCTTTCCTGGACATTTCAGGAATGTGAGCCACGGCACCTTTCTCTGCGCCAAGGCCAAACTGGAAATCGGCATTCCTCAGCTGCGTTTGAGGTTTCAAGATGTTTCAAGCTGGCCAAGCTACCAAGGACATAGCGACCCACCCCAGATCACCAGAAAGAAGAACCAAGAAGAACCACCTACACTTCCTATCACTTCCTCCCTATAGGGTCCACAATATTCCTTTTCGTCGCACGCACCTTTGCAGAAGAAAAAAACACGAAAACATGAAGAACATCAAAAAAACAAAACTGTGACAACAGGTTGACAAAAACAAGAACTCTTGAAAAACAGAGCTTAAACAAAGAAAAAACCTCACTGTTTCCTCGGCCCAAGAGACACCAAGGTGACGACCACACCGAGCGTTAAAAGCTGCACTAAGAAGGTCATCTCCATGATCCTTGCCTCCAAGGCCTCCAACGTCTTTCCGAGCACCGATCGGAAAACCCTGTTGAAAGCTTTGGGAGGAATATCATGAAACCTCCTTTAGGTGGTCATGAGTCATTAGTGGACTGAAACATGAGTAAAATGAAGTGACATGAAGTGCCCAAGTGTATGCCCAACAAGAAGACGCCCCAAACAGGTCTCAGTCCCGGGCCGTCCAGTTGGGCGGCTGCATGAAGTGCGCCAACACGGCGATGAGATGTCCCGAAGCCAAGTTGATCACCTGAGTGGCATCCGATCGCTCCCGTTCGTAGTAAGGGTAGGAGACTCAGGACATGGGTTGTTCATGTGATGTGTTTTGTTCTTTCCGGGTTCTTGGTGATGCCCAAATAGAGGTCCGTGGCACGGTGTCCAATACCATATTTGGTGGATCTGCTTTTCGATCTATGACAGGGGGTCTATACGATCCTGGAAACGGAGCCACATCACATCCATATCTGAAACATAGAATAGAAACCACCTGTTCAAGCTATACAGGTGTGTGTTTTGGGGTGTGTGTTTTGGACCGCCTGAGCTACCTGACGTCCTAGTGTGGTCCCGAGGCGTGGTCCCCAGCTAGCTTCTTGTTCCTAATGCCAGGAGCTACGTTCGTAGCTTCTTGCTACTAGGAGCGATGCCCTTGTTACTGGTAGTTTCTTGCCCCAACAAACCAAATCGAGATCCACCATCATTTTTCCAACCACATCTGAGTGACCGATGAGAAGATAGCAGCACCAACGATCATGCCCTGAACATAGGCAAAGGTCTGCAGGTAGCTCTGGCATGTCTCCATGATTCCAGCGGGCTTGTCCTGCAGTAGATTTGCCTCGGTTTCATTCAAAAAAGAATGAAGTCTTGAATGAGCCTCGAATGAAACTGCAACAAAAAGGAAGATGGACATTGCTGGTCAAGTAGCAATCCCAACAGATGCACAATAGCAGTCTACTGGTACATCGCTCGCATTGGATGCCAACACTGTGGCATTGTAGATGGAGCAATCCGGGGACTGCGCCTGCGCCTGCTCTCGACCCCACTTCGCCAAGCTCAGCCCCAAGACCATCACCAGAAGGACTAACAGAAAGGTGATGCCTTCGAAAGAGAAGTTGAGAGATCGAGAAGTTGCACTGACTCAAGATGACTCTTAATTGCCTTTTGCTAGACCTTCATACATCAGATTTCTCTTGGAGTCAATTGTGTGACATGCCAACAATACGAGTAAGAGACGCTACTAATTAGGAGCTCCTGGCCGTACTACGAACGGAGCGATCGGATGCTACGAACGGAGCACTTCGGGCATCGCTACGTTCGTGGCAGTCTTTGACTCCGAAAAGTCGAACACAGTCGAACCGCGCAACGTCGAGAGACCCATCAGCAGCGTCTTCAACCGGCGCTTGGTCGTTGGGCAGTCAAAGTTCTCCCAGAAGATGTCGCTGGGCAACGGTGCAGGGTAGATACGCAAAGCACGCTCGCCGAAGCGTTGGTCGGGACCCTGTAACCACGGCCCGAGGCCCAGCAGTCGAGAGAAGCGATATTCTTGGCCTCAGTGAACTCATGCGTGGTCTTTTGCGCGACACCTCAACCTCCGACTCCTTTGATGAGACCAGGTTTGTACATGTTTGTACGGGAGAGGGGTGCGGCTCGAAATTCTAGAAGCGGTTGGCCGTTGGGTGCACGTCCAAGCAATTCAAGGAAGAAAAGGGAACTCGAATCAGAAAAGAGACTTACGAAGTCTTTGAAGTGGATGAAGGTGAAAGTGACAAATGCACCCAGCACATCTTTGTCTTCAAGATCGAGGTTGTTCAACTCTTCCTCTGCATCTGCCTGTTCTTGCGCTTCCCTTTGACTTGGGTTCTCCTGCTCACCAATCTTCTTGGCACGTTCCACCACCTTCCGCATGCTGTGCAGCTTCCCGCGAAAGTCTCGGATCAAGCTGACCTTGTAAACGGCTTGGCGTCCTCCTTGAGGTGGTTGACAGCCCATTTCTTCCAGCCGAGTCAGGAGGTCAGCCTGACAGGAGATCCATGGAGATATTGTTGTGTTTTACTAGTAGCAAGGACGCTACTAGGTGGAGACCATCGCTAGTAATAGGTTGGAGGCCATCGCTATTAGTAACAAGGACAGTAAGTGTTTTTTGTTCCTACTAGTAGCTTCTTAATGCATACTATACAGGTGAAACGATTCCCAGTGAAACGTGTTCAAGCTTCTTTTTTCCCGTTGCCCTCACTCTTACTTCTGCAATTGAGCAGGCACCTTCTTAATTCAGTAAGGGCTAGCCGCTACAGTACTACCTGCTGGACACAGGATAGCTCACGCTATCCAATGGGTTCCTAGATGTATAGAGAAAAAACGTATCTAGGGGCCTAGCGCTTGAAACACGTATTTCATCTTCAAAAGAAACGCATCGAATCAGGCCTGCAACAAGCCAGGTGCTTTCACTCCATCTGTCGCATCGCTAGGACGATCCACGGCCACTTCTTCTGCCAGGCCCAAGTTGCCGCGATGATCCGGCCAGCGAACTAAACATGACGAGCCTTCCACACTGGCAATGACGCCCACCTGTGGTGCGTTTTGCTCTCAAGCTCAACTGACTCGATATGGACGTATATGGATGTGTACGATGTGTTTCCCCCAAAAGCATTGTGTTTGGGCTTTGGATGGCTTTGGTATAGTTCTTCCAAGCACGCTGCTATGATCTGCCATGTAAGTTTGAAGAGTTGAACAATCAAAGGTACCTCGCAATTGGTCCTTCCCGTGGAATCTTTGTCCGTAATCTCGATCGAGCAATATTGAGCATCTTCAAGCAAGTAAAATGCTTGGAAGTTTAGAAGTACTTAGAAGTGACCTCTATTTAGGACCACCAACTACCCCAAAAATGGTCAAAACAGGGGTCATGTCTTGTCTGGTCTCCATCTTCTGAAGCCTTCAGACGACAGACTGCATGACTCTGACTAGACCTGTGTCCACCGTCCCAGCGTCCACAACCCCCGCACCTTGCGCCCTCGGTAGTCCTTGGATCCACGTGTGCAATAGCTGAAACAACTCTTCTTTGGTGGATCATAAAGGAATTGCTCCTCCTGAGAGATGACTTTAAAGTGTTGAAGTTGCAAGCCAGGTGTGACTTCTGCACTGAGCTGCCGCTCAAAATGCTCCTGTAGGAGCTGCTCATACTGCTGATGTAGTTCCCCTGGGAGGCGTCGAGGTAAGTTGCTCACAAAGATCGAATAGTCGTCGGGTGTGACGATGGTTAGTGCCTCCGCCTTCACAGCCGCCGGCAAGGCGACCCGTTCGAACCAAATCGCCAACAGGGCCACGGCTGCGATGGCCAGGGCATCGAGCAGTCCCACCAGGGTGGCGACATCTGCTGGTGTGATGTCGAAGCGACTCAATGAGATGGATCCACTGCTGGAGAGGAAGTTTCCAATACTACTGGTAGCAAAGATCCCATGCTCACCTGTCCCAACATCCACCTCCGTGAGCCCCGTACCGGTGAAATTCAGCAAAAGCAAGGGCAGAGTGAGAAAGGCACCCAGCAGAACTGTCATGCTCAAGGAGATGGTGAATCTGAAATAGAGGGCAATTCCAGTGCCGTATTCCCCCAAATCATCCGCCTTCGTAGACCACAAGGGCCACGGCTCGCCGGCCTTGTTGCGACAGCGGCATTGCCTTAAGTGGGCCTGCGCCGCTATAAGCAGTGCCTCCTGAAAAATGGTGGACCATGCTAGACCGCTGGAGAGTTGGAACATGACCCTTAGCTGGTTGAAAACGCCAGCTTGTGCCAGCTAGCTGGTGAACACTTTCTACCAGCGCCAGTTGCAAGGGGGGATCGATGGCCAAGTATCTAAGTAGCTAAAGTTGGAAACATGCAACACCTCTCATCCTCACTCTCCCTAACTCCTTGTCCATGTCTGGGTGCTGTTCCGCATTGAACACGAGGCTGCGGTCGTTGGCTTGTGCCAAGTCTCGTTGAAGGTCCATGGCGCTCTTGGCCACCTTGGAGCCCCCATCAGTGATTGGACTGGACCGGACGATCGGCACGGCAATCGGTTTTCTTGGCCTCCCCTCTCGCCTTGTTACCCTCCCTTGCTACCATTAGCATCCGTGAGAGTCCTTTCAGAGAGACCTATATCATATAATATATATTATATATTATATGTTGTGCAATTTATCATTCTCTCATTCAGGTTGAAGACCTCAAAAGAGCAAATTCCACGCCTGGTCCAGCCGGCTCTGTGCTGCAGACACGTCGTCCATCAGAGTTTTCATCTCCTGATCGAAACTGCATTCGCTTTGGCTCCGCACCAATCGGACCTCCACCGAACCTGTGTAGTAATGGCCTCCAACCTAATAGGAATGGCCTCCAACCTACTAGCGATGGCCTCCACCCTAGTAGCTTCTTGCTACTAGTACCATGCCACAAATGATGGACACTGTCTTGTGATCCCCTTCCAAGTCCTCTTTGGCTTCAACCAGGTCCATGTTTGTGGAGGCTTTCATGGCTTGCTCTCGAAACTGGTCCTGCAAATGAGTTGCACCGAGAAGTGAATCTAGGGTCGGACATTCCACATATGCCGCTGGCGCAGAAGACTTCGCTGACTTAGCTTCAGCTTGCTTCCGCAAAAGGCTTGAAACTCACATACACAATCCCTACAAATCCCAACAAATCTATCCATGAATCCATCCATCTGCGCGATGCGCATGGATTGGGCTTGTCTTTACGTCACATCGTGTGCGCCTCCATGGACCGCACAAGCAGTTCCACTTGATCCAAGGCGGAGCCCGAAATGATCTGATCGGGCGCCACATCTGCGATGAAGATCTCCTGTTTCTCTGGACGGCAGAATGGGAGTGTTCCTTTTGAAACAGGAACCCTAGGAACCTCCTTCAACACCAAGTGCTGGTTTTGAGATATTTTGAATTGTGTGATAAACCATGATAAACCTGCTCTTCCTACCAAGGTCTTTGTGGGTTCCACAGTTACAAACACATAGCACTCATTCGAGTCCAATGTCAAAGGCATATTTAACTGATTGAACAGGACTATTGGCCAGAAGCCTGAAAAAAAGAGAACAAGCAAGGCAGGGCAGAGAGAGAGAGAGAGATGGGGATACAGAATCCCTACCGCAATGTGGATGGAATTCAGCGCGTTGTGTGGAGTCAATAAGCATTGCATGAGCCCATAACGTGGCCCCATTGCACGGGCCTCCTGCTTGGCTTCCTCCATTTGTGGCCCAGCAAGCAGCTAGCGACTAGCAGCTGGCATGGGTCATTGAAGCGGATCTGTCCAAGCCATGATCCAAAATGGTTGCGAAAATTGCTGAAAATGGCCGTGTTGCGAAAATTGCACCCAAGCCATGGAATTCAAAGCCAACCATCTCCAATCTCCCAACTGCGTGCCACTCCTATCTCAATGTGCACTTCAACCGCATCAACCCCAGTATCCGTCATCAGTCCTCTAAACTCAAAAGAAAACAACGAAAAGACTGTCCGACCTCCTTTACTCCGGCCGAACTGAGTCCTCCCCACGCCACGCTCTGCATCCGCCGCTGCAGGGACTCCAGGGCGGCGGCCGGATCACGCCCACTGGGGATCTCGGCGCGATGCCAGGTCGGTGTGACACTAAAATCATCAGCTCACATGCAGATGACATCTTCATGTTGGCAAAGCTCGCTGGGTGGTTTGCTATGGTTTGCTTGGGCTCCCGGAGTACAACTATTGTTTCGATGTTTGTGGTGGGCAATGGCGGATGGGTTGTCTACTTGTCATCAGCTATGGCTGGCCACTGGCCAAGAGCGGCAGTGAGCCCGAAAAAAAAAAGCAGAGGTGGATGGATGTCCCTGGAGAAAGCCTTGGGTTGCAAATCCCCAGGCATGCCTCAAAAAAGGATTCCAGTACAAAATAACTTTCTTTGCAGAAAGCCACATAAGAGGCACATGACACTTCGCTTGATGATACTGTGACCCCCACCATTCCGGGGAAGACATAGCAACGCTCAAAGACCAATGCGTCCGATGCCACAAAATCCTCCGTGGTTGAATCGCTTTGGAACAAATCCACTCCATATTGCTCCAATGTGGGGTTGAGCAAACTTCTCTGAGCATATTCACATGAAGATTCTGAAGGCTGGATTGGGCTTTGAACAAACCCATCTGTGCCCACAACCTCTTATCATTCTTATGTTCTTGAACAATCGAAGTTCACACATCTCTACTACTAAGTTTCTACTTGCTGCTCTGATTTACCCAAAGCAACGCAGATTGTTTGTGCCTAAGGGTTGACAAACGAATAGTTGAACATAAGAAGATATGAGTTCTCAAACATCAAAGTACATGTTCCTCAACTCGTCCCAGAGTTGCTGTTCCATTAAAAACTCCCGGCACCACTTGTCTTCCCTTCCCTGTCCTCATTGCTGAGTGCCTCATTCCGCAAGACCGATCCAATCATGAAAAAACAAGCAGAAAGAGCTTGCTGATATACATGGAAGTGGATGGCATGGAACCCGAAAGGAAGACTGCTTTCTGAATACCAAACAGGGGGTGGACTCCACTTCAATGTTTAGTTCCAGGGACTGTAGCTGAAAACTCTGTGGCTTCTAAACCGCCCCAGAACTTCACCAACAGCACTGGGGTATTGATGTCAAGTCTAGACATGTCTAGACCCTGGTTCACTTGGCCTTTTTTGAGACACAAAAGAGAACTGCCGGAATGGTCTAGACCATCAGAACCACGGAATCGATACAATCGATCTCTTCCCAACGAATTGGCGCGCCTCTCGAGCTTGGTTCAAAGCGGGCAACTCCTTGGTCACGGCCTGGCCCTGGCATCGATCAGTTGTGCACCCCTTTGGATTATTATGTGTATACCTTTTTTGAGCTTTCGTGCACGGGGTCTCATGAGATGGCGCATGATTCTCTAGAACTCCATCTCTTCCAAGGCAATTGAGTAGACCAGCGCAGAGGAAACTGCCAGGCCACCGAAGCACAAGAGGTCGGAAGCAGTCGGGATGCTACTGACGAAGCACAAGACCGAACTGCGTAAGCGGTCGGGTGCACCATACCACGACCATCCACCATGTACAATCTTCTCTTGTTCATATTCATTGCATCTTATCCGGCATCACCCAGTGTCCAACTCCCGCGCCTGCTCTTGAAACATGCCCTGGCAAGCGTTCGGAGCCGACTAAGCTCATGATGCAAAGACCATGAAAAACCAAGACGTGGGTGTGGCTCTTGTATTCCCAACCGATCATGGTCTTCAATCGTGCCACTGTTGCAGGAAGAATTCCTGCCTCACTACTCACAGAGGATGTGCATGGATATCCAACATGTGTATAGGGCGTCGTGCACTAGAGGTGGTGGAGGAATTCGTCCTTAGGTACAAAGTGGGGTTCCGGGTTCCTGTAGGTTTGGAGGTTATCCGTTCTATTGGAAGAGTGTCCTTCTCAAAAACGGCTGGCTATCGGTCCATGTCAAGTTTGGAGGAGTGTGACCTCTCGTCAGGATTGTTGGAACCCGTGGAGGAATGTTCTTCGTCTAACCTCACCTATTGGGGTCTCTTCTGTAAAAGAATGCAACCAAATGAATCAATTGAATGAGATGCTACTAGGATGGAGGCCATTGCTAGTAGGTTGGAGGCCATCGCTTTTGGGAGGTCATTGCTGGGAACCTTTACACATGCTAGACTGCTAGATCCACAAATGAAATTGCTAGGGAGTCGAGTGGTTGGTTCATTTACATGGAACGATTGCCTCCTGGTTGGCAAGCAAAGCCAAAGTCAAAAGCCGCTGCACTGACTCCTGTGGCCAGAATTGCTGGAGGATCAACTGACTCCGGCTCAGTCATCCCAAAAAAGGACACACACATGTTACAACTCTGAATGGCCTCAACATGCCGGATTTTGTACGATCTGAGCTGCATATTCCACATCTTCGAGTGTCTTAAGCCCCCTTCTTTTAAAGGTTCCCAGCAGCCCTACTAGTGATGGCCTCCGCCTACTAGCAATGGCCTCCAACCTAATATGCCATATCTTCCAGGGTCTTGCCCTCTTCTTTAACCACTCGCACCTCATCAGCCGAGATTGTGGCAATCTGGCGAGGCTATGCGAGGCTGCGAGCAAGCCCGGATGGGGGTTCGCTCAGCGATCAAGAAAACCTTTCTTTCATCCCCAAGACCAGTTGAAGTGGGTCTTGCTGCTTCACCAAGCACTTGGAAAAAGCTTGAATGGGGAATAATGGGGATAACAAGTTTGCCCTAGTCCACCCCAGCTGGGCTAGTCAACATATTCTAGCAAGAGGGCAGTCAAGCAAAGCAATTGAGAAAGTCTTGTTCCTCCAGATACATGTGTCTTTGAAACGTTTGACTTTGGGGGGAAAAGACAAAAGCACCATCAAGAACGCACCTATACCCTGACAATAGAAGACTGCTGTCAGCCAGAATTGTGGCGAGCTGGTTCTAGCAGAACGGCCTCTCGGAGCTTTTGCATCTGCTGCATCAGGTCCACCTGAGGTCCACCTGCGGTTCAGTGGAAATCCCCCTACGTGAGTCATTTGGAGGAAGATCCCTCTGGATTTCTGCTGTAGCGATGCTAAGTGTCTTTAGTTTCTGTGGAATGAAATGCGGTCAAAAGACTTGGGCTCTTTCACTTTTGGGCCGCCATGCAAAGTGGCATGCCTTGCATGCGATTGCCACACTCCCCAGCGATTGCCAGCCTCAATAAAAGGTCTGCCTCACTGGGGCCGCAGGAGTAGTGTCCACCTTCGGATATCCCTCGCCTCGCACGGGCTTCAGCTCGTCTCGGAAGCCTGTCGAACCCAAGGTTCCCTTCAAGGCAGCTCGGTAGCTAGCAGGAATGGCCTCGCCGATATGTTGATCCAACTCTCTGAGCTGTCGAGCATTGATGGAAAGCATGTGATGACGAAGATCCTGAGGATCCCACTGAGCGTCCAGCCGTCGAAGCCAGTGGCGCCAGTCATCGTGCCCCACACGGAGCGAGATCTTCGGATGCCGTTTGGCAAACTGCACCAGGGCACCGATGCAACTGGAACAAGGATAATGGGGAACAAAGAGTTCGACCCACCCACTGACATTGCCTTCCTGTTCACTTTCGGCGATTCTCAAGGGACTGGAGGCGTCCTGTCCATCCATTTCTTCGATCATCTCAACAACCTGAGACAGGGCAGTCACTTCGGCATGGTGCTTGCGCTGGTAATCGCGTAGCGTCGCAGTTTTCATGCCAAAGCCCGGCTCATCATCATCGGGCGCACCATGATCTTCGAACTTCTCACCACGCACAAAGGAAAGGCCCGAGCGTCGTGGTGGCCGAGTGGGAACGGCTCTCCATATGCTGCGACGAAGTTCTCGTCCGTCGGCCGTCCGCACTTCGAGCTCCGCCGAGAGGTGCAAGGCGATGAAATGGCTGGAGGGTTGCACTCGTCGCTTGACGTCCAAAAGCTCCAGCAAACTGGGAATCTCTGCCCTGTTGGCCTGAACATCATCATCTTCGTAGCCATCAGGGAGCCATCTTGGCTCTGGAGGTAGCAAATAAAATTTCAGAAGATCCTCCACTTTCTGCGAGACCCTTGTATCATTGCCATCCCCTAGAAAGACAATACCGATCTCTTCCAAAAGCCAGGAGGTGTAGAGAGCACCACCGTGGTAGGTCCGCAACTGGCGCAGCCCCTGAACATAGCCTTCTGATGTGTTGGAAGAGCACAGGAAGCGTGCCAAAGGGCGTAAGGTTTCAGTGGTGAAGAACGCCTCAAGTTGCCTCCATTCCGGATGGCCAGATGCATAAGGACGCAGCGCAGTCATGACTGACACCATCTCTTCACCAGCAGCCCTTTGCCAAAAGCTGATCGGTCGCGAACAGCACCATCGCACCACAGTCTCAAAGAGGCTTGGATTCACATAGTTTGCGTGGTCTAATCCCCAAAGCATATTTGCCAGTTGCTGTGTGCTGAACTCATCCAAGCGCCTCAATGCTGCCCGAGCAATGGCATGCAAGAGCTCTGAATGTGGTCCCACATGCTCTAGCCACGCGAAAGACCAGGCACAAAGGGCAAGGTCCAAGGGCACAAAGTCAGGTGCATCTTCATTGAGCAGCTGCAAAGCCCTTCCCTCCAAAGCCTCAAACAAAGCATTGGCCCTGCGCCCCAAGGTCGCATACGCCCACGCAGTGTTGGCCACATGTTGTGGAGAGAAACGATCCATCTTTCGCAACGCCTCTCCAGCAATGTGGTGCATCAGTACATCATCCTTGAAGCGCATGGTGGCTTCGGCCCAGGACAGATTGGCTAAACTTTGGGCCTCAAAGTCTTGAAGCCGTCCCAACGCTTGGCGATTGAGCCGTTTCATGACCAGATCATCACGATAGTTCAGGGTAGCAAAGCTCCAGGCACTAATCGCCAGATTGGCTGGACTAAAGTCGTCCACTCGCGCAAAAAGCTGATGACAAAGACCTGCGAGAATCTTCTTCTCTCGATGGTTCAGGACAGCCAGGGACCAACTCAAGTCCGTCAAGGCCTGTGCGTCCAAGGTGGCCAGGTTCCTCTGCAAGTTCTCCAAGAGTGACAGGAAACGCGCCGCCCGACGGGTCGGACCGATGTCTTGTCTTCGGAGGCGACAGTACCGCGCGATGCGATGCACGGCATAGACCAAGGTCTTGGGGCTGGCCTTGCCTGCATGGATGGCCACCTTGTTGAAGACATCGGAAATGTCAACAGCATCCTGGATCTTTTGGCAAATCGCCTTTTGTAGCTCAGTGTCATTCTGTGCCACAGGGTCCTCGACTACAGGATTGTGACCATTTCCTTGATGCGTTTGCTGGGCTGGGGCCCAATCATAGAAGGAGATCATTCGCGGAGGATACCATGTGCGCAGTCCGAGTCAGTGAAGTAAACACGTAAAGTAGTCTAGTCTAGATGTCTGTCTGCGCGTTGAGTATGTATGTGCGTATCTTACATCTCAGACAAAAAGGGGACACAACTTGCATGTATGTCAGTGTATGCTTTACACTTGCAGAAATAGCTTGCATGAAAAAGTCTCAAGGCCTTGTTCTGGTCATCTAGTCCTTTCCTTTTTCTTGGATGTCCGGTTGTTCGTTCTGCATGTGAGCACACAGCAAACATCAGGCTGTCCCTGTTCTAGTGGTCTCAAAGCCTAATGGCAGCGGTTCTCATCGACCAACAATTCAATGGTCAAGCCCCAAGTCTCAAAAAAAGGAAATCTCCATAACATCCCTTAAAAGAGACGAGCACCACGTCGCGACTGCATCCCCAACACTTCGCCCCTCCCCGTCGACTGACCCGAAGAGCCTTGCATGCCTTGTGGTGGAGGCACATTCCTCAGACCGAACAACGGTTGCCATCGACCAACCGAGGCCACTGGGCACTGACACCGAGGCCCACGGCAACATCCGCCCGCCTTGTTTGGGAAGCTCGGAGAGCCTACCGTATGTCTACAGGTACCTGAAGAACAAGCGAATGAATAGTATTCCCTAAGTTGTTGACCCATGTTGACCCAGTATCCGAGGGACACATGAAGAACAAAAGCATGTCATCACCCTGCAAACGTGCAGAAAATATCAGAAAATGATGAGTCTGCCAACCAAGCTTCGTTTGAGTGGTTTGTGTTGTTGAAGACGCCGCAGTATCGCTGGAGAAGTTGGCTTCAGCCTTGCGGCAGCTTTGATTCAACAGGCATTATTGTAGTCTTGTATTGGCTTCCAAGAAAGCCCTTTTGTTTCTAAATAGCCGGATGCTGAAGCCAGGGCAACACACCTGGCCACCTTCAAAAAAGATCTGTTGGAGTAGGTGTAAAGTTGTCACCTCTTTCTTGCCCTGGCTTGGAAGGGACGGATTGTCCAGCGCCAACCGATGTGAGTTGTGTTTCAGCAATGAGAGTATCCGTAGGCTTGAGCTGACAACAAGTCTCCTGTCAAAAGCGGGGGTGGGCGATGTGGGTCTGTGGTTTCATGCCGGTTTTGAAAGACCTCCCTGGCCGGTATCGTTCGGGCAGGGGTTGACTCTCACATAAAAGGAGAGCCAAATGGGCCATGTTTGTCCGGCCATGTCGCTTCTTTGTGATGCTCAAACACGCGTGTCAGCACGTTCGGTCGCTTCGAGGATGTGAAACACCCAACTAGCCACCTTGGCCGCCTCAGTCTCCTTGGGCTCGACGGGTTCAGAGAGACCTCAGAGAGGTTGCGCTCGACGGCTTCGGCATGCGACTCAGTCTTCTTCGGTAGAAGTCTTTTCGGAGCATCAAGTCAAGTAGGATCAACAGCAATGAGTTGCTTCATACCAAACAAGCTCTGCAGCCCTTTTCAATACTGAGGAAGAATAATCTATCAGTTCAAAACAACGATGGTACATCTCAATCTAAAATTTAAGGAAGAAAAAAATACAAACAATATTTATACAATAGTTATCAATAGTCAAGCAAAAAACAACGTGCTCTGTTCAAAGCCCCTTGACCTGCGTGAACTTATATAGATCGATCCGAACAGACACCTGGGTGCCCAACGCCGCGCCTTTTGCAGTTGGCTTTCCAGGGAAGCGGCTCGAGCCTTAATGTCCTCCAGCTTGGTATGGATAAACACAGCTTATACGATGGCCGAACCCTGGAAATTCCGTCGAGCCTTCATCTTTTCTCTGATCTATATCATTTTGATCCCAACCAAATCCTCACCTCGTTTCCTCATGTTCAATCCAACCCACAGACCCACAAGTGCTGGCTCCTCGTAGGCTTTGCGCCAGGTGGTTCCCCCAGTTTCGTTCGGAGAAGGAGCTGCAGGTGCCTTACAAAAACATGGTGCTCGGGTAGGAAGCAGAGAGGAGCTGCAATCTTGATGAATGTGGATAAGTGCTTTTTGATGCTTTTTGGTTGATCTGTGCCAACCAAATGCTCACGAGACTGCACCAGCCCCTGCCTCGATGTTGATCGTGATGCCTCAAACATTTTATGCAGCTGCCCCAAAAAGCATGCACATGCTGCTAATGTGGCTCACCAATCATGGATTTACAACGACAGCATGGTATGGAAACGATCAAACATGATCTGCTCAAACCATCAGCATTTCACACAATGGATCTGCTCAAACGGTCGAACACTTGCACATGCGGGCCTGCTGGTGCGCCCAGTTGTTCTGCCAGCGCAGCCTGGCATCGTACCACTGGCACCGTGCTCGTCATCTCCTTTCTTTGGATGTGTATATTTTATATTACAATATAGCTGGATGATGGATGTATAATATCTATCTATTTGCCATATGTTATATATATATTTTGGATATGATCGATATGTATATCTATAAATTTGTATATACATCTATATCTATATCTATAAATCTTACTGGCTGTGACAAGTTTTTTGCTTTCAAACTCTTTGTGGATTGAAAACACGAACAGGGTGACGAGGAGGTGCCTAAATGAAAACACATGGTTTTCACGGCGCGACTTGGAGGCCTAACACATCCGAACACCATCATCCAGCGTCCACGACATCTTGCAAGCGGCCTCCAGTTGCTTGCTCATCAATGCAGCTCTCTCTGCCTCGCGAACTTGTATGCAACACGTTGAAACCGTTGAAGCCATGGAATTCGGACGAAAGGCGGACACCGAAAACGCCGAACAACGCCGACACCTGGGAGCTCTTTTGGGCCACACCGACGGGTCGGACGGGTCGCTTCGGATCGCCGAGCCGAGCGGAGTCGCCGACGGGTCGGCGTGCGGGCGCCTCGGCCTCATAGGCCTCGCGAAAGATTTGCTCTGCCTCAGAGTCCTGAGCGCTTTCAACCCTAAGCAGACCCAACCACTTCGGGTTTTCACGTGTTTTCACCCTGCATAGCAGGGATTTGGACCCTCAACACCTTCACCTTTAAGGGTCCTTGATTCTTAGGGAAGATGCAAACTGGAACGACTAGAAGACTGAAGACTTGCTTCAACCAAAGTGTCTCAGTTCTTTGCTAACCAGGTCTATTCATACCGGCACGTACTGGGGTCATGGTTCATCTGGATCAGGATCCCATGACGATTCAGCTCCCATGTAGATCCCTGCGCCTCCTGGACGACACCAGCCTGGCAGTGGTGTAAGCAGTGACCGAATCAATCACCGTTCCCAGCCCTTACAAAGCATAGCATGGCCACAAAGGTACATAAACCATAAAAACCGGGGAAATCCTAAGGTGATTTCGCGCTATTCCAGTCCAGTTTCCAAAGAAAAATGTGTTGCGGTGTTGTGTCACGGGCAATGTATTTGTCAGGAGTGCAAGCTTTCCCTCCCAGCTTTGAATCATCCATAACGCTCATGATTGTGGATCCCCGATGCTATGCTCTGAAAAGGACAGTCAATACAACGAACGACCGTCTCCATATGTCTGACTTGTGGCGATGCACGGGCCTCAGCGTCTTCGGCCTGCGAAAACGATAAGTCACACTGGGATTGGGATTGCACCCGGAATGGAATTGAAAACATTTGGAAAAATGTCGATTTTTAAGGGACATGCAACAGGGAAACTAGTTGATAACAAGTGTTAACAATGCACTTCGTCACAAAAAATTGAAAACATTGGAAACCTATAGGTCATCCAAACCTCCCATCCTCCGAGTCTCACCGCTCAATTTTCCGCATCACATGGCATTGCCGTACGTGACGGCATGTCTCAATGCGTTTTTTTCTTCTTCATCTGCTAAGCGCGCACGGCGATAAAGGTAGCAACAGCACAAGCACAGACCTCGAATGATACCAAATGACTCGATTATGTCTTTCAAGATGCTGTCGAAGAACACTGGATGGACAAACGATGATGTTGACAATCGCGGTACTGGAAACGCATCGGAGCAAATCAACGCATACGAGATCCTCTGCGCAATCCAAGTGGCAGCAGCCCAAACCTCGGTCACTCCGTGCTTCCAGCCCCCTTGCACTGCGAATAGCCCCTTGATTGCCAAAACATCAGAACTGCTTAATGTCTCTGGCTCGGTTGGCTTTCTAGGCAATTTCCGATGTCCACTACAATGGTCCTGCGCGCGCAAGGGGCAACCACAATATTGAACTTGACGAAATGTCATGTTGGACGGGACATGACGGGTCCACGTTCAATCTTGCAATTAAACACCCTGTTCCCCAAATAAGCACCTGATAATGAGGTTTAAGCACCAGAAGGGCATTGAAGCAACGACTAAATGGAACCCCCGAACCGACGACCAAAAGGCGCAAGCCGACGACCCACAAAAATTTCATGGTCCGGAAAACAGCCCTGAACGACCCTATCGGATTTATCGAGACAAACCCAACCGAGCAAACACCTTTGCGAGCCCATGCCACCTGGCCCTGCACCAAAAATCCTAAGCTTCTTGGTTGGTAGAATCAGAACGTGAGAGTTCATAAGTTCCAGATGCCTTTTCCAAGCCTTTGGTTTGGGGACACATGGGGTCAATTGCAACGTGTGCCGCACCTTGTTGGGGGTCCTGAAAGCGCTGCAAAAACAAGATTCCCGCCAGTAACATGCCTTTAACTTGGCAGCGTGCCCGCTACAACCGGTAGCTCAGCGCTTCTCCGAAAGGTCTTGGAGGAAAAGGCGTCCGCCTCATCTTAGAGCCTGTCTTCCAGGAAGCGAGAACTGCAAGTTAAGACCGCTTTTTGCAGCAGCGGTGCCAGGCGCCGTGGGCTTGGGGCACTGCTGTTTGACGGGCGTCCTGGCTTTGCACCTTCCAACCTTTCAAAACGGAGACAGCGGAATCCCAAGCCCAACCGTACCTGGGAATTCATTCTTGCGGAATATTGACCTGTTGGCCAGGACGCTTCGTTTTTGAGAGAGCTTCAGCATGTCAAGCACAATCTTCTGCACAACTCCTCGAGCAAAGTGTGCCTGTCAGCTCGCTTCCGGAGTTGCGAAGATTCCGGAGCCCTTTTTGCAAAGCATGTGAAAAAATCTGCCGTCATTGAGCTCAGCCCTGATTTCCGTGGCCAGCTGCCAAGACCTCGATTGCACGGCGGTCCTAGTTTGGGCTTTCTATACCTTTTTCCTTCCACAACAGGCCTTGCGGTCTTCCTTTGGGGCTGGAACGCCCCTGACTTTTCCAAAATCAGGATCCCGTCTCAGACCTCTGCACGCAGCCACGTGGACGAAGAGAAGCCTTCTTCAGTGGAGCGCACCTCTGGTGGGCTCTGGTGGGCTGGGTCGATCGACACTTTGAGGTCCTTCCAAGTGACTTGACAACTGTCTCTGGACTGGATGAGCTGAGTCGCCCAGACTCTGGTGAGAAGACAGCTGTGGAAGGTCTTCTCGGCAGGATCTTCAGGCCTCTTGAGCGAAAGCAGCTGCATAAGATCGAGATTGAGATCCTGCCTTCCTGTTTCCCTCTGGCTCACTCCCTCTGGCTGAAAATTCTGCTCTAGCAGCTCTAATGAGTTTGTCGTCTTGAGCACCATTTTGGTCGGGACTGGTCGTGGGAATGTGTGGAGAAGTCGGGAGGCTATCGATGTCAGGCACTGAAGACGTAGCCGAGTGGCAAACCAGCACGCTCGCCGCTGCCGCGGCAGCCGAGTCTCCTCATGCTGGAGCCAGCTACCAGCTGAGATCAAATCTTGGACGATGTCCTAAAGTGACCCAAGTCCAAAGATGAAGTTTTCCTAAATATGCTCACCATTTAGTAACCCAAACAGGGGCTTTGGGCCACACTGGTCCTGTCTCACCTTTCCTTCCGTTTTGACCCGCGGAGTCTCCAGCAGCCAGGTCAGCGGCCAGGTCAGGCATCCGACGCGCGGCCAGGCTTATGGAATCCACCACAGCACCTTGAACGGCACCACAAGGTGCTGAGATTGGATTTCACCACGTTTTTGTGGTGTGAAATCACACGTTCTTGTTGCCCAGGCAGCGGGATGTGGTCGGTGATGTACCCATTGTGGTCTATCATGGTGCCCCCCGATGTGTGTTGATCACACGTCATTACACTGCGAGATCTGCCCAAAACATCTCCAAACCTGGTATGAGTGCCACCTGTGACGCTGACCCAATTGAACACCTGAAAGGTCTGAAAGAGCACTATCCATATGCACCAGTCACGTGGGTTTGCCTCCAAACCGAAGGCCAAACATCCGTGGCTTCTTCTCTATACTTTCTCATACTTTCTCTTTTCCATCCTTTGGTCCAAGGTTTCAGAGACCAAACCGGATCTTTTCAAACCTCAAACCCAAACCCACCGTCTCACTCCGACTCACCGTCCTCCCTCCCAAGCGTCCTCTCTTCCTCCACGTGACCATCCACCGAGCGCAAAGCTCTCCAGTGGCCCTCGGAGCCCTCGAGCGTCAGCAGGCCCCAGCCGTAGTGGTCTCCGGAGCGAAACCTCTAGCGACCGGCCCGCCCCGCCCGGTCGCTCACGTCGCTCCACGCGTGTCCGGCGTGTCCCTCACGCGACCGAAGGTGAAGGCCTGGCATGGAGAAATTGGTGGGTTTGGCTCCCGAAATTCGAGGGGAGAGTGTTCGGTGCGTGGAGAGGTCATGTGGGGCAGAGTGTAGGTGAGACGAAGTCCTGATGAAATTGTAGAAGAGACCATAAATAGAAGGGCCTTCTATTTATGATCTCTTCTCAATCAAATCCGATCGTTTCTAAGATGAAATAATCTTATATACTATTATACTATATAACTTTATATAAATTCTAATACTGTATCCATTTTGGGGTTGATGCACCATGAGAGCCTCTGGAGTCTCTGCCAGCTCGCAGGCCTAGGTTGCGTGCCTGTACGCAGTAGTGTAGGTAGCGGAGGACCCTCTACTCAACAAAGACTCCAGGATTGTTGTCCAAAGGATTTCTGATTTCAGTATCCACGTTTCCAGTTTATACTTGCTGCACGATCTTCATCTCACGTCAAATTAAATGATCACCTGCTTTTTTGGGACTGTGGCAGAAGTCGTTCGAATTCAACCCTCAGACTTCCCACGATTAAATACATGAATCATAATACATCAAAGAAACGCCGAGACAGCACTTTGTTGCCATCTGTTGTAGAGTTTCTCCTCAGCTGGGTCACAATGAATACATCAAAACATCTACATACGTAAATTCAAAAAAGAGTCCAGTTTGGTGACCTATGGACACTGCTAAATTTATGATGACGATGATGACGATGAAAGGCATGAGCAATGATTTCTACATAGGGAGCCTTGTGCGTTTGTCCTTCTTTTGGATGAGAACCACGTGGCCCAGTAAACCTTTGTTACTACGTATACTAGTAGCGAACCTTGTTCCTAGTAGTAAGGCCAGGAGCTACGAGTTCCGTAGCGTCCTTGCGTTCGTAGCGATGCCAGGAGCCCCTAAGGCCCCTACAGTAGCTTCTTGTTACTAGTAGCTACTTGCTCCTAGTAGTACGGCCAGGAGCCCCTAATTAGTAGCGTCCTTGCTCCTAGTAGCGATGCCAAGAGCCCCTAGTAGCTTCTTGTTATGTTTTAATGTCGAGCATCATTGTTTCCACCATGGCCCAGCACAAAGTGTTGAACCCCATCTACAGGCTTTGACCGCTCGTAGGCATGCACGTGGCCACTGAACATCAGGTCCATCCTGAGATCGGAACCGATGAGGGTGTCGACGTTGTTCGTTGAACGCATGGAGGGAAGTCGTGCATTCTTTCAAAGCCGAGGATCGTGGACAGCAATGGCTCGGCGGAAGAACGCAAATGGAACGTTGCCATCTGACATCAAATGAGTCAAAAGGGATCAAAAGGGATGGTCCGGTCTGGAAAGGATTCCTTTTGAGTGGGATTTAAAGAAGGCCACAGGCCAGCAAACCATGACATTGTCACCTTGCTTTACCGGTCCAGACCAATTTGCAATGGGCGTGCCTCGGTCTGTGGCTGATGAACTCTGGAAGAATGCACCCAGGGTGCATGTGTCAGAACCTCAGTGAAGCTTTACTTTATCACCTCAATGATCAAAAATGGACGTAACATTCAATCCTAACCAAATTATTATGTCAGCAAATTCAAAACAAGATGGAACCTGTGAACCCGAATGCAAAGCAACTCCAGTCAACCTGGCTGAGCAGAATAAACATACGCCCCCTACAAGAAAACTCTTGTGCATCAAACCTCACGTTCATTGTCCAACACCGCATCACAAATCATTCTAATCACCCACATGAATGTTGTGTGATTCACCCATCTTGGAACTAACACACCCACCTCCATGTCACCAGGCCTTGCTTTGCCCGCTTACCACCGCTTCATCACACCAAGAAGCACAGCTTCAAACAGACGCGGGACCCACTGCTTCAGAACGACGCAGTGAAACTATGTGAAACTGCGAGAGACATGATCCCCCACTTGCACCACATTTGTATCCACATGTCATCAAACATGTCATCAAACATCCCGTGTCCGCTGTCAGATGCACAAATCAGAGACCTCAGCCTTCAGCCCAGACAACCTCAGCCTTCAGCCCTTTCCAAAGTTCCAAAGGTGCGAACTCGGCGATCTGGCCCAATGGCGCGACCGCCCGGGAAGGGACAACGGTGCCGGGATGAACCCACGTGAAAGGCGGTGTCTCCCGGGTCGTTTCCCAACGTGACCAGGGTGCCACCAGGAAAGGCGTCGTGGTCCGGCGGACCTTCATGAGTTCCTCCCGGAGCCATTGGATCTGTGCTGCATCCGGAGAGGCCTCGGTGTACCTGTGAGGAGTGAAGAGTCTCAAGTGCTTGGTTTCCATAGCAACTTCAGATCCAACGTTTCCACAGCCAGCCAGTGGAAGGGATGTGAAATGGTGAAAGAGGTTTCCCACCAGGACTGCAGTTCCGGCTGTGGTGACTGGGATCTTGATCTTGTTTGGGTCAACCCCTTGAAGGAATAAGTATAGGTCTTCCCAACCCAACACTCCCAACACTCCAGTGATGGTGGACAGTACGCCCAGGTGCGGGTTCAGCGCCACGAAGTGCGCGGGTCCTGCACTGAAGGCATACCACGAGCTGCCGAAGTTGTAGCGACAGCGCAGGTCGTAGCGGTGCCAGCTGATCACCTCGTCACAACGCCACGCCCAACGCCAGACCGGGCGCGCGCGTCGCTCGGCAGAGATGCAGATCGCACGAAAGAACTACCTTGCAACATCCATCAGCACAGGGGCAAGACGCGACTAGGGGCTCCTGGCCTTACTACTAGGAACAAGAAGCTACTAGGAACAAGTGCATCGCTTCTAGTAACAAGTGCCTTACTAGTAGTAACAAGAAGCTACTAGGGGCTCTTGGCCTTACTACTAGGAACAAGAAGCTACTAGGAACAAGTGCATCGCTTCTAGTAACAAGTGCCTTACTAGTAGTAACAAGAAGCTACTAGGGGCTCCTGGCCTTACTACTAGGAGCAAGAAGCCGATACCACTCCACCGCTGCGAGTCATCTCCGCCTTCGTGTCATTGGTGACCTCTTCTGGCTTGGCTTCTGGAGTTCTCCAGCGCTTGCGGTAGGGAACAAAGGCTTCCCCGCTCAAATCATCGGGTTCGATCTCCTGCAGCGTCCCCACCATCTAACCGGGGTATGTGTTTGAAAATCGGCCATTTTGGGTATTACGATCTTACTCTTCAGACTGGCCCGTCATACTTGTATTATCTTGTATTAATATGAATATTAATTAACTATATAATTCAGGTTATATATCATGAGTTCCTTTCAACCTCTAATTATCATCCGTCTTCCACGTTCTCCAAGCAAAAAATCGCACAGAGGCGTAGCACGACATCAGAAATGTCAAGCCCGTCATGATTTCCAGGCAGCACCAGCCAAGGGATATCTGCACAACCCTGGAGGTCGAAAAGACGTTGAAAGCTGTCCCACCGGCTAGCATTAGAGTCTGCGTAGGCGAGGTCCCCTGCAGGCCAGAAAATCACACAGGTTGTTTGTGTCAAGCACATGAAAAGGGGACAACAATGCCAAGGTGAAGCAGCAGCACTGCAGTGCACTAAAATGTGAAAAAACGTGTCCTACCAGAGTCCTCTGTTCCGAAAAAAAAAAAATGGCATCCGCGCAGGATACAGCTCGCCGACCGCCAGCCTAGAATCACGCCCATATCCAGCTCATTCGCATGTGCACGAATAGATTGGCAGGTCGCAGCACTAAAGTTGGTTTGACCCAAATCTCCTTAGCGACACCCTCTGAGTCTGCCATCATGCACTGTCAATCCAAATGGAGGAGGGTCATTAAACGAGTTATTAAAGGTTACGTACTGTTTGTCAAGATTCTGTACAATTCCAAGTTAACTCTACAAGGTCCAGATTGATCCAACCTTTTCTCAAACAAAGATCGGATGAAATCGACGATGCTCTTCACCAAACGAGTCATTACTCCCAGCATCCCACCATCGCCACGCGCAGCACCGCTGCCCCGGGCGCCGGGGGCACCCGCTGCACTCGCCAGTCGGTGGGACCAGGGTGGAGACGAAAGCCTCGGATTTTCACGGTCCAACCGAATAGCGATGGCCTCGCCTCCGGGCCAGCCGATCCATGGATCCGAAAGTGAAGCTACCTGGTGCACCAAGTATACGCTGGCATGCACCAGCATAACCGCAAACGGCCCACCTCGAGCCTGTTCAGCACGATGGGATCGACACAATTAAGCTCACACGACGTTGGTGTCTTTTCTCCGGGGCGCATGGTAGAACCCAAGATCTTCCAAGCAACGAAAGCTTTTGCCTGGCTCAAGACTTACCCGAGCTTGCAGAAGCAAAGGGCTTCGATACCTGAAAGTGTGTCTGGCGCAAGTTTGACGTAGGCCTGGTAACCTCTACTTCACAACACTCCTGGAATTAGCTGCATGTAGCCCCAGCTGACACCTCCAATCTTGCAGAAATTCTGTGGGTGGCAAAAGCTTGCAATTCGACTGATTTTCCGATACCAACAAATAGCATCAATTATACACAACATCCAGAATCTCCCATATCCCCTTCCATTTTTGAATTCAGCGAGCCTACCTCGTCCTCAGCGCACAAGGTGAGTCCAGGGCAAAGCGCTCGCCACACAGGAGCTCATAGCGGTCGCTTTCGGGACTCACAGCAATCCGAAGAAACGCAGATCACCACAGCTAAATCGGCAATTCTGGAGCTTTAGATAGAGTTTGCGTTTCTGAGAGATTCGTCTCGTTTCATCGCGAGCTTCGACTCAAAGTTTGCATTTGATGACATTGCCATAAGAACTCAAAGTTTGTCATAAGAATATTCTGCCATTTTTCGCCTGATGCTTTTGATCTCCCCCAATGGCTGTTGCTGCTGGTCAAGCTCTTGGAACCTCGGGTCGTTAGACGTCGAAGCAGGGAACTGAGCCACTGAGGTTTGAACCGAGAAAAACAGTGGTTGTTCGCTTTTGCAAGAAGGAAGGCACACAAGGTCTTCACTGACAGGCCGGATGCCTTTCTTGCTGGAAATTCATCAAAGGTTCGCTTGACAATGCTCGACATGAAGAATGATTACTTCTTCGTATCTTCGGGGATGGGGTGCATACTTCCAGCATCTTCCACCCAAATGTCATCAAATGTCCATATATAATAAGCTACTAGGAACAAGTGCATCTCTACTAGTAACAAGTGCCTTACTAGTAGTAACAAGAAGCTATTAGAAACAAGAAGCTACTAGGAACATATATATATATATATATATGATTCCTTTTTGAAAGTTTTTTCCAAAATCCCTTAGCATCTCTCCTGTTCAACCCGGTCACGTCGACTCCGAGCAACTCCAAAGGGGCCTTCTCTGTACTGGCCCAGCCAATGGAGAGATTTCCAGGGCCCACCACGCTCACATGCACTTGTTCAACCATGGCAGAGTCATGTCTTGGATCAAGCTTTGTTGAGATGTCTTTGGGGCATTCATTCAGCACTTGGGGAACAGGTGAAGTAGTGGACAAATTATGAAAATATTGAAAAAAATATGAAACATGGAGATCAACCATGAGATTTGAAAGGCACGTTGCAGGGCTTCGCTTTGCCATCACACATGATCATGCCTTCGCAGCTTAGCAAAATCAAAAAAAGGTCAATTACAAGGCTGTATCTTTGGTTCAAGGAGGTGTTCTGAGCCCTTTGCGGCACGGGAATCATTGGCATATCTCTTTGAGATGGGAGCCTTGCTCTCTATCCGGCTGAACGGAGCAACGGAGCCAGCAGAGCTGCTAGAAGTAGAGCAGTCCAACAGTGGCTGACCAACATGCAAGAGCAACTGATGGCATACACTTGAATCTGCTGTTTCGACCATTCAGATCAGAAGGAGCAAAGGGTGTTCAGCTGTATTCCACTTTATTCGACAACGAGTGAGGCTTCTTGAAATAGAACTTTCTTGAGGCAAATCTCGTCAGCCACAAGCGGTCTTGCTCTTCGCAGCCTGGCGAACGATCTTGAGCCCCGCTTTGAGGCGGCGCTGAAGTGGCCTGGCAGGCAGTTTGAATGAGACAATGCAGGGTCGGGTCAAGACCTGATGAAGTTCCGTACGTCTCAATTTAAAAGGCTTTGTATTGGGATGTATAGTATTCTTCATGTTGTTTTCCACTTGAGTTAGAAAATCCTATTGAATCATGAATTCCCTACGCCTGTGCTCGCTTCAGCCACCTGCCTCCGATGGGCCACAGCCACCAGCAGAGCGCCCGAGACGCCCACCGTGGCACCAAGACGGAAATCAGTGGCTGGCCGGGCAGCCGCTGCCGCCGCTGCGGTTTCCGCCTCAACACGTTGGGGGATGTCAAAGTGGTTGAGGGCTCCGTACGCGCAAGGCCTCATGGCCCAAAGATTGTACATGACCCCATATGACCCCCGCAGGAGCAGGGACGCTACTAGGTGGAGGCCATTGCTATTAGGTTGGAGGCCATTACTACTAGTAACAAGAAGCTACTAGTAACAAGAATTTAACCACGTTTGTCTTGGATTGACATCTGAAAGATTGTCTTCTGACTTCCACAAGGAAAAAAGCTTGTCTTGACTCCGTGCAACTGCGCAGCATAAGGCTTCTTGTCATGTCCCCCCAACCGCCCGAACCTTCACTGGTGGCAGCCGCTCGGCCACCGGTGCCAAAAACGCCAGATCTGCCGTCATGCAAAGCCGAGACCGAACGGATGGTGGTGATGTGTCCCAAGACAGCGCGGAAGAAATTTGGGAGGCCATTCCTATTAGGTGGGAGGCCATCGCTATAGTTAAATTTCCCTACAAATCTAGGAACCAAATCATTAGTGGAGGTGGCCATCGCTTTGGGAGAAGGAGGCTGGATACCCACCAGGAACCGGGTGTTCAAACCTTCCACAAACCCAAACATCCCAACAGAACGAGGCCTTGCCCTCTCTAGTTTCTCGTCACGAGCCATCTCTCCATCCCTCTGGTCATGTTCCTTTGGAACCCTTCACAATTGTCGTAGACCATGCCAGATGCTCAGTACACTCAGTACACAAGATTCCAAGATGTAGATCCTGCCTGCCATAGCTGCTTGTCAATCCCACAGAAAGAAGTGCTCCGATATGCCAAGTTCTGTTGCAAGCTATCTCAGAGGTCCAGGCTGTTGGGCCCTGTCTTTCATGTTTGAACTGGGCTGGACTTCATCACGTAAGGTGTCTTCATGTTGACTGAATTGCAGAAAAAGAATCGGCCAAAAAGACGTTGCAGGGGCACAAACATCAGCATTAACATGCATTGAAGCCCTGTGCATCAGCTGGGAATAGCTTTAGTTGACAAACCAGTGCAAACCTCACATAAATTCAAGCAAGGAAAACGATCCCACGCTGAAGCAAGTTCAATCTTGAGATCGACTATCTGTCATTCCAACCCATTTTTGCTGCATTAATCGGCTTTAATCAAGTGCGAGTCAGCACAAATTTCACAGCATGTTCTTGGACCTTTTCTTGCAAGCATCACACCCACTAATGAATTATATCATAATATATCACATTGTAGCTAATTGTACTAGGCACCCAGTATGTCGCGTTCAACTCTCTAGTTTGTAGCAGAAACAAGTCGCCCAAGCATTAGAGGCTGTGGCTGAGATTTTTAATTATCTATCTACATTGCAGAGCTAAAAGGGCTCGACACTCGCTCGACATAGCGCCGCAGCCTTTAAGATTGGATACCCGAAGGAGAGAGAGAGACAACATGGACCTCATGTGAGTCAGTGATACTTTTCTTCTTTGGGTTTCCAGGATATTCCAGGACTGGACTCACTGCCTGGTTTCATGAAACTTCACCGGCAACTGCTTTCTGTCACTCCACATCTCTGCGCTCCGGTTCGGATTCGAGTCCTGTCGGTGCAAGGAAAGCCTTCGTGGGGTCCGACGTGTAGGAGACCCGATGCGTCCGACACGTCGCCCTCAGGTCCATACGGAGTCCACAGAGTGGGCAGCTTCAGGTCAGAAAGTGATCCCGGGTGTCGGGTGAAAACCAGAGTTTTTCATGGGAAAAGGCATGTTCCAAGGCGCTGGGCATGCTCGAAGGCGCAGTGCTCTCCCAAAAGGCGATGTTCCAGGTGCTTTGAGTGACGTCAATTCATGACTCAAATCCTGGGAGGGAGCGATTCCCCTTGTCCTTCCTTCGAAGTCACTTCGCTCTTCACAAGGGTGCAATGGTGCCAGGGTTGGCCTGCAAAGCTGAAAAGAGCCGACGGTTCTTCAGTTGGCCCACGTTGACATACAACCACCAAGTGGTGGATTCAGAGTCAGTGAGTCGCAAAATCTGCAAGTTCCGGGACTCTTCTCCATCGTCCCAGCTATGGAGGAACTGTCATCCGCCTGCCGCCAGGGTGGACCCAGGTCCTCGAAAGATGGGGCCGGGCGATGGCCCAACGTGTTTGGAGGGGCTTCTACAGGGGTCTCATACTTCTGCTTTGGGGGGAAGGAGAAAGCTGGTCAAGGGGAACGATGGTCCAAAATGGACCTTGCACTGTTGACGACACTTCTTTGGTCTGTTGACGACCTTGCACTGTGCCCACATATTGCAGGAATGTCTATATATAACTTTTCTTGATGCTCATCGTGGCATCAAAAGTCTTTAGTGAGCTTTGAGCTTCCCCAGTCCTCGACGCAAGTGTCGTCCTCAAGCCAATGGGAAGTCCACAGTCAGCAGATGGTTCAGGAAACGGGCAAAGTCCCAGTTTTCACAATCCCCAATTGAAAACAACACCTTGCTGAACATCCATGCGCAACTACTTCTTCTCTGGATGAGTTCATCTTGCCGCTAAGCGCCCAACGTTTTTCAACCTCAAGAGGCAGCCGAACGCGATTTCAACGGCATTCTTCATGCTTTTACAGGGCAAGGGGCTGCAAAGCTTTTCCAGGAGTCGCTACACGAGTTTTGCCAAAAAATAAGACCTCCTTGAGTTGCTCTGAATTCTGGTTTATCCAACGACAGACCTCCTTGTTTGGCTCGAAGAATCGTTGCATCTGAAGACGACTGCCTCCCTGAGGTTGCCACTCACGCTCCCCTGACAAGGCCACTTTCGACTAGTCAAGATGGGTAGAACCACACTAAGCGAAGCTGTCATCTTCTGTCCAATTGTCCATCAGCAAAACAATTGTCAACAGAATGTCTTCCAACGATCAAGGCAAATGTCGTAGGTGTACATGAAACTCAGGAATGGTTCAACTCAGTATCTCAGTATCTGTGGTCATACTATCCCACAAGGAAAGACCCACGCTCGCACTAAGAGTCAAGCGAACGCGGGGCTTGACTTGTGGAAAGCATTCTTGGCAAATGAAAGGGGGCTTGACACGCAAACTTCTGCACGGCAGCCCAGCTCAAGAATTTGCCAATCAAGAATAATAGTGCTTTACTCAATTGGCATCATCCATGAGTCCCCCCTTAATTTATCCAATGTAGTTGGTTGCGTGTGCATCTGATAAAGACTCAACCTGCTTGAAGTTTGTCCCACAAGGAAAGACCCATGATCGCACTACAAA
>CAXAMN010028350.1:383561-410091 GCA_963970005.1 Durusdinium trenchii | reverse complement strand
GCTTGACACGCAAGCTTCTGCACGGCAGCCCAGCTCAAGAATTTGCCGAACACTTAACACTTCAATAGACAGATACAACCTGGGGTTGTGGCCAACATACAGTATATGTGTGTCATCCCCACGAATGACATAAGGTGCATCTTCTAGCCAGGCGCTGCTACATTAGGATAGCCCACAGAAGCAACACACAGCACACAGCGTGGGGCCCCCTCAGCACCCTGACGACTCGGGAGGACTCGGGAAGACCTTAGCCTTTGCAATGTTGCTTGTAGTAAGGATGCTCCGTTCGTAGTACGGCCAGGAACCCCGTTCGTAGCGTCCTTGCTCCGTTCGTAGCGATGCCAGGAGCCCCTAGTAGCTTCTTGCTCCTAGTAGCTAGGCTATGAGCAAAAATACTTCTTGCATGAAGCTTTTCCCTCGCAAAGTTAGACTTAGCCTGGCCTCCCCCAATTCGCACTCAATTGGTCTAGCAATTCCTCATCTTTGCCAAACCCAGAGAGCACTAAGTCACTATATGGCACTATGTTCATTTCTAGGAGGGCAAGAAAGAGGTGCCCAGCTCAAGTGCTTTCAGCGGGCATAGTTAATCCTTCATTCAGCTTTGACTGTTTGCATCGTTTTTGCAATTAGGCCAATTGACTTGAGGTAGTGGCCAGTGATTTGTTCTAGAAGGACCAGTTGTCAGAGTCGGGCTTTGTCAATCATTCTCGGTGAAGCCAATGACTCCTACCGCAGTGCGCTTAGTTGCTTTAGGTCGCCAGGTCGCACCTGTTCGCTCGTCAGGTCGCTCTAGGTCGGCCAAAAGGTGAGGATGTGTCCCCGGACATACGAACTCGGGCCCGAATCTGAACAAACGTGAACGAAGGAGGACAAAGGTCAACATCATGAAGATGAAAAGTGAAGGAGCAAGAAGCTACGTTCGTAGCTCCTGGCCGTACTACTAGTAACAAGAAGCTACGAACGTAACAAAGGGCATTTCTACTAGGAGGACGCTCCTAGGGGCTCCTGGCCGTACTGCTAGGAGCATTCGGACGCTACGAACGTAGCAACGTGGCATGACAGTCATGGACACCCGACCGGAAGAAGCCTGAGCCCAAGCTCACCGAGGCCATCGAGCTGGGCAAGACCTCGACTTTGGAAGTGTGTTTCACAACTAGCAAGTTGATGCCTTAAGAGCCTTAAGACTCCAGGTAGGTGCTTAACTAGCAAGCAAGTTGGTGCTACTTTGCTTGGTGAGTGCTTCTTTAAGTCTACACAGATCTGTTGGGTTTGTTTGGTGGGCTTCATTTGGCAAGCAAAAAGCTTCCTCTAAGGGGAGGCCATCACTATTGGGGGGGAGGCCATCGCTGTTAGGTTGGAGGCCATGGCTATTAGCGAGGAGGCCATAGCGATTAGTGTAGATTCCCAATTGGATCTAGAACCTACTGGTGGGACCACATGGCATCTGCCTCTCAAAAACGTCTCCACATCCCACATTTGTCTCCGAAACTCCTCTTTTTAGAGCAATTTCCAAACTGCTTCATAGTCATAGAAAAAAGGGCAGACGCGGGGGAAGCCTCCCGTACGCCTTTCGCGCGTTGGGGAGAAGACTTGACCGTCCGAGTCACATTTCGTGGTAGCACACCCTGATCTCCAAAGACGGCCTACGGAGATGGAAACTGCTTGGTATGCGCAAGGGTTCCCACTCCGGGACCCCTTGGGACAGCTTCGAACCCTCAAATCGTACCATATAAAGTTTCAAACATGTTCAAACCAAAAGGAGTAGGACTGGGCATGACTGGGCAAAAGGAGCCTCTCCGTGAACAAGGCCTTACATCGTCAGGAAGCGACAGGTGCGCTTGATCTACGAGGTCGTCTTCCGATCCAAACAACGTCGCTCCGCTCCACTGTTTTTCACGCGAGGCAAGGGCGCTCTCATCCGTAGGTCGTATGAGTGCCCATGACTGAAAGGCGACGGACACTGCCTTGCAGGATGCTTTTCGGTACAGAAAGGCGACGGAAACAAATCGAATTCTGGGGCAACACACGGTGCCCCTTGTCATGGCTTGAAGATGAGGCGAAAGATGGCGAAAGAGTTCGAGCAGTTGGGTATAGTTGGGTCATCGAGTAGTGAATCAAGAAGTTTCTGGCTTTTGAGTGGAACATAGTGGAACTTCACCTAAACAGTGACAGGATGCTTGAAAGCGCATTAAAGCATCAGGACATCCGAATTCCCTGCCTGTGCCAGCACTGACAGCCCAAATTGACTGCGGTTGTGGCGCTTGGGAGTACCGCCAACCTGGGCAGGTCAACTGCAACCACTGACTTGGACTATAGCGCCCCGCCCGCCCGGTTGCGGCGGTCGCGGTATCTGACCGTTCCGAACCACTTGGAGAACCAACACTTCCTGCGAATCTGGTGCTGGTCTAGCTGTCGTACCATCTGTTCGAACAAGTCTTGACCCCATCCGTGGTGCGCCTTCTTGGGACCACACTTCAAGCATTGACCCCTAGTCGTTTCGTGGGACCCATCGATGAAGCTGAAAACATCACCCATCCTGTCTCGCCCAGAGCGCTTTCGGTGGTGAAGGTTGGCACCATATTCTGCGGCGCCACCAAGGTGAGGGGCCTCAGCGGACGAGGCAAGGCCCGAGGCGAGATGCCGCGCTTTTTGAGCCGAGTGGACCAGAGTGGACCAGAAAACATGTCAAGAAAAAGGAACCAAACTGAAAAATACTCTTGTATTTCTTGGTGGATCTTGTTTGAGGCTTTTCGTGATGTGTGTGTGTGTCCAAAATTACCCGATTCACCTCTCAATTTCCATTCCTCCTATTTGGCCAGGTGTCATTGTTGCAGGCGCCGGCGCCGGCGCAGGCGTTGGTGCAGCCGGAGCGGTGGGCGGTGTCACGCCCATGGTCATAACACTTGGCACTGGAGCGGAGATGGAGGCCGGAGTGTGTGGCTCAGCTTTGGCCTCAGCGTTCGAAGTGAGCCGGATATGGAGCTTGTGCCTTACACCCAAAGCCATCAGCCTGTGGCACCACTTTTCAACTGTCCAACCGATCTGAATGACACCGTGGAAGGCGCCACCCAGTGAATCGACCCAGTCGCAATGCCACGACCGGCGCTGGCATGGCGGCTCTCGGTGTCGGAAGGGATCTGCGCAACAGGACGTTGCTTCCGAAACACTTCCCATGAGAAGATCACACAACAGGCATCGCTACGAACGGAGCAAGGACACTACGAACGGGGCTCCTGGCCTTACTCGTAAGATCATTTACTTGGAGGTGGTGCATTGATTCACGCATTCGATCATATCATATTCTCACGTGACAACTTTAAAAGTGTCATCTTTATATAGTTGATATTTTAGATGTCTTTAGTCATCTTTAGTCTGCATATGCATGTTGTTTGTTGTTGGTCAAGGCAACAAAACATGGCAAGCCTTGCATGAATGCATCCTGCCTTCACTGACCCTTGCTTGGGTGTTGTCAGAGCTTCCTTGTCCTTCTCCTGCAGGTGTGCTGGATTAATCTGGATTATCCGGTGCAGCCGGTGCAGTTTAGCTCGCTTTGCTCCGCCCGTGCAGCACCACCGTAAAACTGTGAAACATCTTCCACATCACTGCGACGTCAAAAGTTGGATGCTCAGTGATCTTTCACAGCCGACTCCGTCCCAAGCCAAAGCGGAGCGTGAAACATCTTCCTACACAAAACAGCGCTGGCGCGCTGAAACCCATCCGACCTGCACATTGTCTTGGATCTCAGCGCGCATTTGCTCCAAATCTTGGTCAGTTCTTTGCTGCGTTTCCTGGAGACAGAAAGATGCAACGCAAACAAAAACTCCAAATTGGGATTGGTCCACCTTCGACCCTTCGACCAATCCCTTCGACCAACTTCGACCCTTCACATATCTCTTCGACCAGTTGAGCCGACGTCGACGTCGACGTCGCCTCCAACACGGAGAGCCTCTGATCCAGCCCCAGAAGCTTTCGATCGTGCTCCTCCACCATACCAACGATACCTGCGACGAGACCGACAATACATGACCCTGCAGGCACCGGTTTTTCAAAAAAAGGAGGTGTCGATCTGTGGAAAATCAACTCCTAGATGGAGGTGTACACCTCCAGTACTCATCCAAGCTTGTTGCTGACATAACAAGTGCCAAGAGATGGCAAGGATTTGCTGCATGATGTTCCATGCTTTGGGTTAGCCGAGTGTAGAAGACAAGTTGCGACGGACACCCTCCTCCTTGAACTGCGCGCTCCTCTGTTGCATGATTTCCAGGTCGACCTTGAAACAGCAGAGCAAACACAACCAAATGCATGTTCTGGGACCAGTAGTGTAGGACATCCCCGCCTCTTTCGACATGCATGCCGTATTAAATCAATTAGATCTCCCTCTATAAACCTATACGGTCTACACATGCATTTTGCCCATGTTCAATCTTCTCGGTAAGCAGCTTGGGCTTGTCGAAGCTCTGCGAGCTGCGCTTTCATTGACTTGTCGAACATCTCGAACAAAGAGTTCATCTTGCTTTCCACCACACCTGAGATTTCATGATGATCCCATGTAGACAGTGGTCGATTCCTGTTGTTTCACCTACTGCGTTCAACAAGAACAAATAGAGGAATGCCTCCAAGCCACACTCCTCCACCCTCTGTGACAGTTGGCTTTGAACACCCTCAGCCTTCCTTGGTTGGGCACAAGAGGCAAAAGAGAAAAGATCTACAAATGTTCACATTCAAATGCTGGGTCTGCTTGACCCTTTGTAGCTCGTGAACACTGACCAAAATACATTTCATAGATTGTCACCTATTACCTAGTCACTAGTCACCTAGTCTTCATGTCTACCCAAAAACATGCGAGATCTGTCGAGAAACTGCACACGATCCTCAGCTGCTACGACCTTGGCCTCCAGGTGTTGCTTGAACTGAGCTTCGCGTTCCGATGCCTCACGAAGAAGTCGCTGCGACTCCGCTCGTCGCGGCCGGCGGAGTGGACGGATAGACGGATAGGAGATCGGGAAGTTGGATGGCCGAAGACCTAAAAGCCTAGTTTTTGCGGAGCTCGATTGAAGTGATCAATAAAACTTGGAACAAAACAAACGTTTACCGCAAAGATCAAGAAGCTTTTACAGTCAGTTTTTGACACTTCAGCTTGACAGGTGTTTTTTCTGCATCGCTTTCTTTGAAGTAAATGTCAACCAAACAAGTGCTTGCACGTGCACAAGTATGGGAAGGAAACCAAGAAAGAAACGTCACAATCCAGGTATCGCTCGAGGTGCTTCGGCAGAAAACAACGGACGGGACTCACGGACTGGAATCCTTCGTGGGCCCACCGGACTGACCAGACACATCGGTCACCCACCTCTCTTGATTTGACTTAAGTTGTGTCCAGAAAATGTTTGTTTTTGGTTCGCCACGATGGGCATCGTTCGCCACATCGTTCGCATCGCTCTGTCGCTTTCACGCTGACATCGTCCGCATCGTCGAGATGTGAAGGAACTGGGCGGCCTCCAAGAGCTTTTTCTCCAGGGCATCGATGTGGGACTCCTCACCGTCGAGCGACGATGGGAGGGAGACGTAAACAGAAGTAACAAGCTAAGTAGGTTGGAGGTCATCGCTACTAGGTAGTAAAAGCATGTAAAAGCAAAGGGGGAAGCGAAACCTTGTTTTTTTTCAGTTGTTTGTCTCTCACAGGTTGGACAAGGTCTATTCCTTCGCGGCAAAGGTGCGGAGATTGAACCCTGAACCGCTCATGTGCACAGAGACACAAGTGTGTTGAAGACCTGCGGGTCCTGCGTGTGTTGAAGACCCTTCTGGGTTTCAACGTTCTTTCGCAAGACTTCCACTTCCTGTTTCAGCTCCAAGCCATCTTCCTCCTTTGCAATCACCACCTGCCGATGAGACGGTCTAGCACAGCGATTCATACAAATCAGCGGACCGATATTTTAAGTTTCAAAGTCTTTTCCAGATAGCAGAAACAAACAGAAACGCCCTCACCTTCTCCGGAACATGAACTTGCTTGGTCCATTTGTGCCCGCAAGATCCCGCAAGCACTTCTCAAGAAACCTCTGAGAAACTGAGAGCCTCAGCCAACTCCAGCTTGGTGGATTCTAATTCTTGCTGCAGGCTCTGCAGCTTCCGCGCAATCGAGTCCAGCTGGGCTTGCCTCAGTCGACATGCGGCCAGAGCTCCAGCTACAGCAATGAACCATAGCTTTCTTTTTTTTGAAAGATCTTTAAAAACCTCTTGGTGCCAAAAAACAAGCATGACACTGATGGAATGAACATGGTGAATTACGTGAATGGCAGCGTCGCCCAATTCGGATGACCCTGTTCATCCCTTTTCCTGTTGACCTATTGATTTTGTTGGGATGTTCTGCGTAGTCACTTTGGGATTGGCGTTTGGAGGGTGGTGTTTTTGGGGTGTTGGGTGTGGCTGTGACATTGGGATTCCTATTTTGAAATCAGATTTTTCAGAATCCAACAAAGTCCTTCATGGTCCTTCACATCCCCAGCTTCTACGGCCTCCACCCCTCAGCCCGTCTCATCCCGGTGACACAGCTCCACGGAGTTCGACCAGGGCGGTAGCACCCACAGCTGCTGCCTCCAACCCGGTGACCGTGCTCTTTCGGCCTCCAACCTACTAGCAATGGCCTCCAAAAGGAAGCATGAAATCATACCTTTTAAGAGGGGCTAAGAAGATTCATGTGATCATATTGAATCATATTTGATGTGATTCAATCCTATGCCGTGCCAGGCATTACTTCGCCTGTGAATGATCAATTCGCTTATTTTGTTGGATGGTACCGGATGATTTTTTGCTATACAATCATACTAGATCATACTATATCTACTATATACTGTCTTGGCCAATCCCTGCGTAATGGAGCTATATACAAAACATGCGCTGGGAGCCTTAAGGACCACATTGGCAGCTAGAATAGCTCAACCGTACAGCTGTTATTTTTTATCTTCGCGTCCAGCCTCGCGCACAGCTGTGACCTCTTTCGAGAGGATCTCCTGAACTAAATGGCTCGACGGAACAGCACATCTGAGGGTTTCAGGTGGTCTTCCACCAACAGTTTTGTTTGGTCTTGAAGACTTCTTCCCCCAAGGCTTTTCACGAAGGAAGCTGTTTTCGGAGTGCTTCTTAATTACATGCTTTTGCCGCGCCTCCCGTTGGCGGCTTTCGGTGAGGCAGTTCACCAGCCATTCAGCATAAGCTGACACAGCCTTGGGAACGATTCAGAGCCATCCCTATGATGCCTATCTGAATGGCTGTCACCATCTGTGGATCATCCGTGAAGCTAGATGGAGCTAGTCAAGTAGTTGAACAGTTGAAGAGTATGTTGGACTCGTCATCAGCATCATGAACTAATGATGTGTCTGAGTCATACCCGGTGAACAGAGTACCCCCATTCCAATTAGGGTGGAGGGGTCAGGGCCTCCATTCTATAGCACAACAGAATGAGGGACCCCCGACCCTCCTTCACTACAAAATGCCTGGCTCCAACAGTCTCCAACATACATAGAATCATTTAATGAAAAGGACTACGGACTAGTGAGGACCTAACACTCATGTTGGCAAGTCTGTCCACTATACAAAATGGCATGGCCCCGACCTACCAAGTTGCTTTGAGAGAGTGGTGGGCTCTGTCTCACCCCATTTCATATAGGAAATGGTTGTTTTGGAGATGTATTTGGTAGATGTCAAAAATTCACCATCCTGAAATCCATGCACATATGTGCATGTGGTCTCTTTGACAAGCTTCGCTCGGGTCAGCTTCGCTTTCCTCAGGCGCTTCCATGGCGCAGTTCGATCTTGGCCAGAGAACCGAACTCTTCAGAATCTGGAGCCTCTGACGCTTGTAGGCTGCCTGGGTCATGCAAGTGAAACACGCTGAGTCCTTTCCGCAGAGCTTGAAGTACTGACCAAAGGGCTGACTTGGAGACAGGGTAGGGCAGGCTGGAGCAAGATCTGACGAGCGAGTCGAGCGTCAATTTTCCTCTGCTGCTCAGGTTGAACACAAATGTCCGTATCTCTAAGAGATGCTCAGATTGGCCCATTCCGTCTCCTCCAAAACGAACATCTCATTCGAAGGATATCGAAGGCATGTGAGGCATCTCTCTTTCGATGCTTTCAGGTTCGCCTGCAGAGTTTCATCGACCCCTGCGCCAAAGCGGGCTAGCCGGTGCACCTCACATGGGTTTGTTGGCATGTCGAATGATGTCAGACAACGAATGGTGGAAAGAAAGCATTCACTACGTAACGTCGGAGGGTAACCTCAGTATCCCTCATTCTTCTCCATGATTCGTCTCTGGCCAAACCCAGCTTGAGCATGCTTGAGCCTGCCACCGTGGCCTTGCTATATACACCAAGTCATTGCTTACAGGCGCACAAGTTGGATGAGAAGGTGCCAATCGATGCAAATCAATGCACATCGTCTTCAGCCGATTCCCTACATTCCGTGGTGGCGGGCCCGGTCATATCTGTCATCGATCTGTCGGGCCCGGTCTCAGTGCCGGGCCCAGTCGGGGATGGGTGAGACTGAGAGACCTCGGTCGCTGCGCTTAGCATCGCCCTCGGTCGGCATCGATCGCCGTGGAGAGTCGCCGGGAGAGGTGTCGCCAGCCCCAGGGACCGGGACAAGCCCGCTGTCGCCGGGCGTGTTCGATGATTGAGGCCTCGCACGTCTGCAGAAGTCATCGGCAAAGTGACAGCAATTCCGCCTGGCAGGCGACACCATGGCAGGAGTGCTCTGTGGAGAGGAGGGTCACAATGGCAAGTGGATGGAAGTGGCAAGGAGTGCTCTGTTTTTTTGGTGCTGGTTGACTTCAACGGTGAAGGAAGCGCTTGGATCCCTACCAAATGAAAATGAATGACAAATGGCTTTAAGACCAGTTAGATGCAAGCAAAGCAAAAATCCCAACGTTGCTTTGTCTGTCTCATGTTGCTTGGCCGCCGAACGAACGCGTGGAAACCGCACAACAACGCCTTGTTTTGATCTGCGAGGCTCGACTCGCGCGTCTCAAAACACGTGAAACAGGGCTGCCCAAGTGACATGCCCTCAACTGTGCCAAACACTCAGGCATTTCCTGGCGCAGTTGCCACAGAAAAAGAGCTGTTTCTATATCATGGCGTGTGATCTGAAGAGTCACTGCTGGTTAAGAACGACAGGGCCTTAGCATACATGCTTATGTTTGAATGTGTTTGAATGAATTCTTGAAATGACCCTTCTGGTCTGTCCATCATTCTCGGCGCAGAGTGTGAACATCTATTTAGTGATCCCCCGTGGGTGGCCTGTTGGGTGCTTTGCTGGTCATTATTTAGAGAGCTGCCCTCTAAAGAATGAGTGGCAAGGGATAGAATCTCTATAAAATGACAGGCAAAGGTGTTTATATAAATGCCCTGCCAAGCCAGATCCAGGTGTGGCTAAGGAGCAGTGGAAGAACATGCTCTATAAAATGGCAGGCATAACATCCAGGAAGCAGAAAGAAGAGGCCTCTATAAAATGAATATCCAGATGAATGGGCATAAGATGTTGGGAAACCCGTTTTCACTAAAACATGAAAATAATGGATCCCAACATGGGAAGCACGTGTTCACTAAAAAAAATACATTACTGGGTTCATAAACATCTCCAACACCAAAGTCTCTATAAAATGCTTTGCCAAATCCACCTAGTGTGAACGCAGCTTTTCTATAAAATGACCAACCAAATCCCCAAGCGGGACACGTCCATTTCCGACATGCGCCTCTAGAAAATGCCTTGTCCAGGGATCACTAGGCATTCCATAAAGTATCCAAAAAACAGTCCCAGAACCGCCTCTATAAAATGTCCTTCCATGTCTTCTCGAAACTCTCAACAACTACCCTCTCTATAAGATGACTACCAAAAAGGCATTTTATAGTGGCAAGGGATCCCCATTTCTTAGAGACCCAGTTGCGGGGGGATATTTAGTGCATTGTATCTATTGCTGGCCGATGGACAACAGCTGGCCCCACCTGACGTTTGAATGAAAAGCTCCGCACGAATCATGATCCAGCATTGATGGAGCCATGCAGCATCTGCAAGCTTGGTGTGTTGTCTGGCACGAGGCTATCTGCCTTTTCCGTCTCTGCACTTTTTCATCTCGGTCCGCACGAATCCCCCAGAACCGCTGTCTTGGTCCGCCTGTGACGTCAGATCTGCACAAGGGGCAAGTGCAGGCCACCTCGCATGGCAACAGGCTCAGGAATTCCCTCCACGAAACCACGTGACGCATATGCCCTGCTGTGTTTCCATGTTCCCGAATTCTGGAACTATCTGGAACTGCTCACTATTTCTCCAACAATCCTTTGACGTTGGAAACACAAGTAGTTCCAACTGCTTCAGAAAAGCGTCTTAATCCTTGTTTTAGTGTCATCTCAATATTGTGGAGTCCTCCTCCCTCACTCCCTTGAGTTGCGCCTGCATCCAGCCCCCCAAGCATCTCTTGTGAAAGACGTGGCCGCAAGGAGTCTGGACTATCTCCTGCCACGCAGGAATGCGGTGACGCCAGGAAGACGTCGTAACGCATGTGGCACAAAGAGAAACACTGTGGTGACGTGAAACGCATGGTTTCGTGAAACGCTGATTCGTTCAAGCGGTCATTGTGACGCCAAGAAGTCCGAAGATAAGAGCCCATCCAAAGTTCTGTCAAAGGGATGTTCCTAAGACAAATGTTCATAGATGTTCATGGCCTGCTCACTGAGGCTATCGGCTATCCCAAAAAGGCAGCTGCGGCATGCGGCATGCTGTGTTGCTCTTACTCTACACTGTGAGATGAAAAGAAATGAAAGGCAAGGTAGTGTGAATGGTAGTTGTTATAGCCCCCACACTACCAGTGCAAAAGCCTTCTGTTGGTTGAAGGGGTCCAAGCAAACTGCGCAGCAGCTTGGAAGCCCTGATGGTTCGTCGTTGAACCTGACGGAAAGAACACTGGCTGTGTTCGTCGAGGTAGACGGTGTAGGAAGTGGGGAAGTGCTCGCCGTTTTCTGGTTCAAAAAGTAGACGGTTCTCTGGACAAACTAGGTTTCTAGGACCATAAGATAACGATTTCAAGTGACAACTGTCCAACTCCTACCAAGTCCAGCAGGGCAGTGAACAAGAAAGTCCTACATAGGAACGGACTTGGATTCCAAATCGGTAGTCCGAGACTCTTGCTTCTGTGTTTTTTCTTGAGTCTTGGCTCATTACCAAAAACACACAGTGCATGGATACTCCTGAATCTGGCCACCTTTACTCTATGGTGCCATGAACCTGCAGCTTTTGTCCAAGGAGTTGTCACGCCCCCAAGTTAGACTTGTTGAAAGAAAAAACTCGAGCTTTGATCCTTCAAACGAGTCAGTTCGTTCCCATCTGCCTGGCAGGTTCAAATGCGATCACCGGCAGTTGATCCAGGCTGCCCTGGTCACTCATCGGGCGTTCTCCGATATCCAGTTGATGGAGAGTAGGCCTTCCTGCTGATACCCAGTAAGGCCCCATGGCTGAGCGTTGGGGCCCCATGGTTCCTAGTAGCGATGCCCTTGTTGCTAGTAGAAAGCAAGCATTCCTGATAGATCCCAAGTTCCATGGTGGTTGCAACAGTTGCGCCAAACTGACATTTCTAGGCCTAGAATGTGGTCGTTGAAACCTCGGTGACAGTACCTCCTCGGGTTGGTGAGATTTGAGGTTCCAAAAGGAAGCACATCATATGTTCACAACTCATATAGCTTCAGGAAAATTGACTGTTGATTTTGATTTAAAAAAAAAAAAAACTAGCTGCTATGGCGATGTAGAACCATTCTGGTAGAGGAGTTTGATTCATCACAACACCCTAAACCCTCTCAACACACACCCCAACAACCACCTGGGGACCTCTACCTTCTACATGTCTCTCCTTTCGTGACGCGTCGCCACTCCGCGCCTCAGGAGCCGCCCCGGGCATGCGTGGCAGCGCTAAGACGCCACGGCGAATGAGACAAAGCATCACCTCGGCCACCCGAGCGCAGAGCGAAGTCGAGGCCGGAAGGAACTGTCTGCGTGGCCTTGCTCCCGAGTGGCAGAAATAAACAGAAATGGTAGGATGATGACCACTGCCACCTTAGAGGTCGATTCTGCGAAATGAATCTCCGAATCAGCTCATCCTTCAGACACCATCACCAACGCCCCGGCGTTTTTCAGGGAGTCAAACGACCGGACGACCATCGACCGACTCAGCTTGTGCTGGGCATCTTTCTTTGCGAATGTACACAGATTTTTTTGATGTGTGTTTCTAAAAAAAGAACTGCTTTTCTCCTCTTGGCTATTGAGGGGCCTCCAATATGGAGGATGTGTCAAGGTGATGAATGAACCCCTATGATGTCACTCACTGGAATTTGGAACATGCCACATGCCCCAACGAGCACAGTCGAGTAGTGTTTAGTGATGTCCAGTGCTTCGGACGACTGCACAGTTTGTGGCTGTCGCCAACTGAGCAAAGGGCCAGTGTCACGTAGTAGCCTATGATCCTCAGCCAAAGACATGTTCAAAGGGGGTGAGTTGAATGCAAACAAACCCTGCAGTGCACCTTCAATGCAATGTTTACAACTGCAATCTCATGTGACTTGTAGACCAAGGGTCACTGCAACCGCAAGCTGAAGCTGTCGACTGCAGTCGTGACTGTTCATCAGCATCCAGCCTTGACTTCAGGTGCTGGCGAACAATGTCTTTCTTCAACGTCGGCACGCTTCGACGTCGGTACATTAGGCCTCTGCCTTTTTAATATCCACATTCGCTTGTTGTGGTGCACTTGGAGGGATTCTTCAACCACTGATGGGCTTGTCCATGGACATTTCTTCAAGATCTTGTCTCGTGGCTATGGGTGGAGACTCCTTTTCAAATCCTATTGATGACCGTATGCCCTATGGCTGCAAGGGATTTTTGTCCAATTTCGCTGCAGCGATATCAAATGAAGATCCAGGACATGTTTTTCGTTGGCATGTTGTGGATGTGTGCTCTTCATGCGACCAGGACTATAGCACTTCTTCGTTGCGGACTGCGATTGTTCATTTTCGCACCGTTTCAATGCTTCTCTCAACTTTGTGTGTGTGGTGTGTGAGTGTTTGTGTGTGGTTGGGGGTCGGGATTGCGTTCTACGGACATTTCCAATACCCTTTGGGGCAGTTCCTGTACGTTGGCTTCTGAGGTCTCGCTTTGGAATACAAGTGATGAATTTTCAGTGAGGGTTGCTGCCAATGTGGTCTGGTCGCCGCCCTTTCTCACCGAAGCCTGGGTCAATTGTTACATGAGTTTGTGACTCCGTTGACAAAAAACGCCAACGAGCAAGAACGCTACTAGGGGCTCCTGGCATCGCTACTAGGAGCAAACACGCTACTAGGGGCTCCTGGCCTTACTACTAGGAGCAATGGACGCTACTAGGAACAAAAGCTTCTAGTGTTAGAGAGAGATGTCGCTTTGCTACTTCCAGTGTTTACGAGTCATTCGCTGGGCACAAAGCTGTACAGCCGATCTTCCTGTTAACCTCCCTAAGTTTCAATGCCTACTGTTTGGTCACTGTTTTGTTTTAGTATGTCTGAATGGTCTCTTCAACCCTTTTTGGATCCTAAACAGCATTGATTGATGAACTCATTCTGGTGGAGATTTCCCTCGTGAAGTTTCAATCTTTGTTCCGTTCCCAAGGTGGATCAAGCAGCAGGACGTCGCTATGGACACAGCACCTTCCACTTGGAAAACGATTACAGTATATTTTCGGCAGACTTGGAGATGTTGATGTTTGTTCCGTTCAAGTGGGCAAAATCATCCCAAATGATCCCCCAAAGTCAGAGAAACCATTGAAACCCAAGCGCTACAGGCCCTGATGATCCCGAATCCGCTCCATCCGCCACTCAGCAATCCGCCTGCGACCAAAGGCCACACTAAGGCGGCCAGCAGGGAGAGACATCGAAAGAGCTTCACCCGACAAGGCTCCACAGGACCATCCTGGAGAAGGACAAGGTCAGACGGACGTAAGACCGACCCGGCTCGAAAGCTGCAAATCGAGTTGTATCACTAACCAATATAGAATATACATAATACTTATATATATATATAACTATACATGTATAGACCATGTGTTCACAACTAAAGACACAAACCCTTGCTTTGGATGTCACTCGATTTTGGAGCTTCCTCAGCTGAAGAAGCAGTGGCTCGGCTTCAGTTGGTGTAGGTATGTGCCTGTGACGTCGTTGGGATTCTCTATGGGTCTATGCTCTTGGCTCTTGAGCTACAGCATCAATGTGGCCTACAGCATGTCATGGCATCTGCGGGTTTTGGCGGAGAGTTGATACGGGAAGATACGCTACTGTCGAACCTCAAGGCACTTAAGACTGACATTGATGGACGAACTTGGTCGTGTCATCTTTTGCCCCTTAGTTTGCAAATGCTTGTAGATTCTGCTCGTTGTGTCACTTGATCAAACCTCCACCCAGCTCCTGCGCCATGTCATAGCAAAGGCAGTGCCGCATGATGGTCTTCTGCAGGGATTGTATGATGATGATCAAGAAGATGAGTCTGCGATGAGAACAAGGGCTGTGCAGGTTCGTTTGAACACCTTGCCCGCTACACCGAACCGCCGTCAAGAGCACGCCATGAGCACGCCATCCTGGCCTCTGTGAACCCCTTTGCAATGAACTGAGGAAATGGACTGGAGTGTCCCGACTGGACTTGTGGTTCTTTATTTCTTCCCGACTGGACCTCTTGACCATTCCTTTCCTTTGTGTCTTTCTTTGGACCTTGAGTCGTTTCTTCCTTTTTCGTTCCTTTCTTTCCGGTTCTCTTGTCTCTCTTTCTTTCGTGCTTTCTTTCTTCTGCTCTTCTGGTTTCTTTTGGGGAAATAGACTTGAGTGCCCCTCAGTCCTTACAAACGTGTAAATGTAGGAATCATGAACCTGTAAACCCTTTACACACACCTGGACCCGGAGCGCCCCGAGTCACACCTCAGCATTTCCGCCAAGGGCTCATCACAGTAATCCTCTTCGTGTGCAGAATAGACCAGTTCGGCCCTTAGCAATCGACTGTGAAACCATATGAAACCATGTGAAACCACATCGAACGTGTTGAAACATGTTGAATCTAAGTTCAGCCCCTGCCAAATCAGTGTGCACAAACACTCTTGACATGTTTTGACCTCACGTCTATGAGAATATAAAAGGATATAAAAAGAATGCCTCACCTGATGATTTTGCTGCCAAGAGGACCAAACCACCACCACCATCAAGCCCACTGCGAGCAGCAGCGCCAGGCACATCACCACCCGGTTACATCTCGCAAAAGATACTTCGATCACCTGCCACACAGCGGAGGGAAAGCCTTCCCAAATTCCGACCAGCAAGTTAGGGCCAAAAACCCATTCTCGACCAGAACGGCTAGACCTCAACAACGGCTGATTCCGATCCAAAACCTGTTGCCCTGTTGCCCTGACCATCGAGTCCCGCGGATCCTCGCCTGTGCTAAGCTGGCCCGGACAGTGGCACTGGCCTCCCGTCTCACCTGAGTGGATCAAAGTCCGGTGGTCGCTGTCCCAAGAGATCAACACATTGGTCGTATGTTAACACAGTATGGTCAATAAACATTATATACTGAATTAACTACTTTACAACTATGTAATTATGTTGTATTTGGTACATGATGGTACATGTATATATAGAGAGTACTGACCAAATTCATGCTACCTGGTGGAGGCCGTCCCGTTGCAAAGGATCGGGACATTCAGAAGCAAGACCAAATGTTCGGGTTCCTGGTCCATGTTTAAGACCCGCCACTTAACTTTGAGATGGCCAAGTAGACAAAAGTATATAAAGTGTACCCTAAATCCTTTAGGCTAAAGATGCAGAAAGGGTACCTCTCAGGAAGCCACCATGCCGTACATATCGCTTATTTATTTATGAATAAACAACGTGTTGCATTGCACCCGAAAAAAGTTGCTAGCATGTCTCCACGTCATACGAATTCCTGTCTTCATTTTGAGTCCAGGAACCTCCACAATACTATACAATTCCCGTCCCTATCATTCCTTTTCCATTTCAATTCCAGGAAACTCTCCACAATACCAATTCCCTGTCATGTCCCCTTCATCTCAATTCCAAACCTCTCCACATGTACGAATTCCTTTTCATGTTCGTTCCTTTTGACAATCTGGGGGTTAAGACTCTTTATATAGTGTTTTCGTGGGGTTTGCTGGTGATTAATCAGAGTTTTCTCTACCCAGCCCAAACCTCCCCGCTTGAACTCCTCATGACCCACGCCGAGCAGCATCACCATCGGCCAGGGATGCAGTGGCATCGCTGCCGGACATGGCGGGACGTGGCGTCACGATGTGGCGTCTCGACGTGGCGTCAGGATGGACGTACTGGATGGCACGCTCTCCGTGCCTGTCTGGTGCCTTTGCAAAGGGGCCCATGGCCCGGAGTCTCCGCATGTGTTGCATGCCAACAAAATGCTCCGAGTTGTGCTCTTGGACTGTAAGAAATGTGAGGACTCCAGATGTCATCTGGGAAGTGCTTCAAGTAAGTCATGCACCAAATGATTGAAGTGTTCGGAATGCTCGTCATTATTAGTGCAAAAGCTTCGGGCGACGGATGAGGAAACCGACTGTCTCCAACTGGGAAAAACTTGAAAACTCTACGAGCAGTTTGGGTGTCAAAAAGACCTGTGCCCTTTTGAGCCTTTGCCATGACTCCGAATCTTCAGGAGTCTACAAATGTGAATGTCTCAACCTGTAGCCCTCCCCGAAACAAATGGGACGGTATAGCAGGAACCATTTCAAAATGGGGTACCATGGTCAATACCAAAATGGTCACCTTCTTCCAAATATAGATGCTCCTGGCCTTACTACTAGGAACAACAAGCTACTAGGGGCTCCTGGCATCGCTACTACGAGCAAAGGACGCTCTTCCAAATATAGATCATGATTCCCAGGAACTAAAACGGCGTCTCGTTCCGCACGTCCCGCAGTCTCGTTCCGCCGGTGGTTTTTCACACTTCAGCAAGGTGAGAACACGGCACAACAGTTTTGGGCACAACGCACAACCCCCTTTCTTGTCCACTTTGAGCAAGAACACAGTCCTTAGAACTATAACTGATAAGGACTTTCATCATCTTGTATCATCTTAAAACAAATGGGTCAAGATCTGTGCAAATGGCGGCTGGGTGTTATCAACCTGGAAACATGCCAAGAGCTCAAGAGCTCGCTTTCACAAACATATATCTTCTTGATCTTCTTGTGTCATCTTATATCTTGTGTCAGCCCATACCGTTGAACCATGGCCCTCCATATTCCGATGTTGTGCCCATACCGTTGAGCCGGCACATAAAAGTCGGGACGGAAGGCGACCAGCGGTTGGGCCAATCCTTTGGTCCAGCCAGTTGCTCGAGCGAGTCGAGCTGAAGTTGGTGGGCCATTTCAGGGAACCTTCAAGAAGGCCTCCCACGTGCATGTCAGCAGACTATAGATGACTAAAGACTAAAGATCTCATAAACCAAAATCATCCAAAATTGGTGCCCACACACTTCTATGATCTTCTATGCATGGTTTCCTACAAGACCAGAGAGCACTTTGGCAAAGCTAAAGCCCAGCAAGTTCTGGACTTATCCACGAAAACATCAGGGTGATGCAACAGCGACACGGCGAGTGCCCTCGCTTGCCATTCGCTGCGCACGCGACAGAGCAGCTGGTGAAAAGGGGCGGTGTTTTCACTACGGAGAGAACATGCGAAAACCCGTGTTCCTTCCACACGAAAGTAAAGCACGCACACACACACACCTCATGGGCCACCGCTCTGCCAAACCTGTGAAGAAGCTGTGTTTGCTCGTTTTAGAGCAACACACATTTCCACGTTCGGAGACGGTCAAAGGGTCGAAGATGGTCACAGGGATCCAAGTGCCGATCCTGTTCGTCCTGAGTCATCCAGGAAGCCTCTGACCCTTCAAGTCCCCATTGGGCACATTGGCATAGATCGGTGCTACCTTTGGCCCATTGGCTATCCTTCAGGACATTTCTGTCCACCAGGCCTTGCAATGAGCTGGGATGTGTCCGAAAGCCCGGCATGGCATAGACCGGGTCTCCAAGCAGCGCTTTTTGAGCTCCGATGGTCAGGGTGTTTAAGTAGCGTCCTTGCTCCTAGTAGCTTCTTGTTACTACAGGTGAAATGATTCCCAGTGAAACCATTGCCAAGGAAGCTTCTAGCTACTAGAGGATAAATTTCATTAAATGTCCAGCTGCTATCTGATGCCAATCTAGCTAAGATACTCGCGAATTGATTGGTTGGTTGATTGGTTGGTCAGTTAGTCGGTTGGTTGGTTGGGTGAAAATCCTTGCTTTTTTCATTCTATACCTGTGACAACAGTTGTCCGCAAGCCGCAAAGCAAGCAGGACTCAAAAGTCCGCCAAGCCACCGTGTCGTATTCCCAGTTATCATATTGTCTTCTCCTGAGCAAGCATGGATCAAAGCTTTGTTCAGCTGATGGAGTTCAGAAGCGTTCGACTGAAACTACCTGGGTATCAACTTGCTACCTTAGGTGCTTAAGTCTAATCCAATTGTCCGAAATCGTATTGAATAGGCTTGAATACAAGGATATCATGAGATCTAATGTCAAAGGGAAGAGGTGCCTTGTTCTTTCATGGAATGTCACTGCCGCACGTTCCCTGAGTGATTGACAGCAGGCTCTTCTGGCGTCTCTGCCTCGAAGTCTCTTCCAGCGGGAGACAAATAAAATGAACATAAATAAAATGAACATAAATGAACTCATTTCAGTGTTGCCGGCTACGCTTTTACTGGTAGTATCGGCCAGAAGAAGGTAACTTTCAGGCGGAGCTTTTCATGGGCGTAGCGTGGTGTCTCTGATTGGAACTACGTAACTACTGCACCCTGCCTCGCTGCTTGCCGCCTCCTGTTCTACCTTCTCCTTTCAACCAGGTGTCACTGCTCTGCAACCTACCACAATTCTCAACTATCTTAACTGGATTCCAAGAGCAAACAACTTCGGCTTCTATGCCATGGCGCGCCTCAAGCTGCTTCTCGATGGTTTTGACTTCGGCCGCTTCTGCCACCAATTTCTTCTTCATGTCGTCTGAGATGCCACCTGCAACTTGCCACAGCAGCTGGTTGCAGACAAGATGTCACAGACATGGCTGTCACATTGAAAAAGGAAACGTTGCAGCTCTCATGAAAGCTGCAGAAATTTCAAGAGTCTGCCAACAAAAACATTTCACATGCTCAGAGAAGCGATTCGATGAGAGAGCGAACGAGAAAGCTGCAGCACCTGGGTTTTCCGCTTCAGCAGACCATCCCGCAAATGCCAAATCTTTGTCCTGTCAGTTTGTCCAGCCGATGGCAGTTACATCCAATCTGACCTCACATGAAACAGATGGCCGGATGCTTTTCACACTGGCCAGGCCTGCTTTTCACTGACCTCCAGGAGGTCGCCAGGCCAAAGTTTCTCAGCTCTTTGGTCAGTGATTTGGTCACCAAAGAGGGTGATTTTGGAGCCATCTTTGATACTCTGACTGTCAGCATTGAGGCTTGTGAAGCTTGCTGGGTTTGCCACAAATCGGGCTTTCCAGTGCACGGTATCAGAACCAGGCGTTCTGATTTCAAGCAAAACGGCCGCTTGATGGTTATGCTCCCTGAGTGGGTTGCGTTCCAGCAGTAGATGCATGGATGGTGCACCCGGATAATTTTCCACGTAGGGTTCCACGACGTGGATTTCAGCAGGTTCACCTGGCTTAATTTCATCCTTCCAGGTGTCCTTAATCAGTTCGACTTCCTTCGATTCAGGCAACTTCTCCTTCGGTAAGGTCAGCCTGCGTGGTTCCCAGCTCTTGTCCGGCATCAAGTGATCAACCAGCCAAATTGTGAAGATTTCCCCGGTCTCCTCGGCCTCAGCCAAATGCTTTTAAAAAGATTTTGGGGCAGTGAATCAAGCGCTAAATCTCCAGTCGCTCCTAAAGAAATGATTTACACATCTATGTCACTGTCGATGCAACCTGCTGTAAACAGGTTAGCTGCACAAATAGACCAGTTTCGTTGCAAACCTCTGAAGTTCTCTCCCCGAGAACTCTGTCTCTGTGCACGATCTTACATCGCTGAATGTTAAAAAAGAAGCCAGGGGCCAGCGGGCTCTGGATGTCTCTGGCATGGAATTAGATTCAAAAAGCAAGTATGTGTGACATGTCTCGTTCTGGTTTCAACTAGTGAGGGGTGAAGAATGGTAAGGACTTCCATGCACAAAAGGTAAGCATTTGACAGAAATTCTGCTTGCGAAATCCTTGCTTGATTTGTACAGTACAGCCACCTTACAAGCTGCTAATTTGGCAGGGCAGCAGCCGCTCTACCAGTGATGTGCACAAGGAATCCGAAATGACCAAAAGCACCAAATGAGGCAATTTCACAATCCTTAGTACTTAGCCTATTTACTGCGACCTGACAGCACAAGTGCAGCAAACAGGGCAAACACAAAAATCCTTTGCCTCTGGCTTCTCCTCTGCGGCTGCCTCTGGTTCCTCCTTCTCTGCGGCTGCCGTTGATTCCTCTTTCTCAGCCGCTGGTTCCTCTTTCCCTGCCTCTGGTTCCTCCTCCTTCTCTGCGGCTGTCGCTGGTTCCTCTTTCTCGGCCTCTGGTTCTTCCTTCGTCTCTGCAGCTGCCTCAGGTTCCTCCTCCTTCTCTGCAGCTGCCTCCGGTTCTTTCTCCGTCTCTGCAGCTGCTTCTGGTTGCTCTTTCTCTGCCTCTGGTTCTTTCTCCGTCTCTGCAGCTGCCTCTGGTTCCTCTTTCTCTGCCTCTGGTTCTTCCTCCTTCTCTGCAGCAGCCTCAGGTTCCTCCTGCTTCTCTGCAGCGGCCTCTGGTTCTTTCTCCGTCGTCTCTGCAGCTGCCTCTGGTTCCTCTTTCTCGGCCTCTGGTTCTTCCTCCGTCTCTGCGGTTGCTTCTGGTTTCTCCTCCTTCTCTACTTCCTCTTTCTCTGCCTCTGCCTGTTCCTGTGCCTGCTTCTGCATCATCATCTTCAGCTTCTCTTTCATTACAGGTGTCAACTTGCCTGGTTCGTGACAGGAAAGACTCAAGACATACAAGTGTCCTTCAAAAACTCAAACTGCCGTGCCTCCATTGTTAGCAGCTTCGGCCTATCATCTCACAAGCTTGAAAACATACGTTGATGCTGGTTTTGAGGCAGATTAATAGAAAACAACTCCGACAGTTCAAGGAGGTAGGTCACTCAGACAGAACAAACACAGACGATTTAGAAGCATACCGATGCGCGCATGTCCAATGCCCCACGCAACCAGGAAATCATTGTCCACCCCCAGATGGACGGCGTGTTACACGATGGACCTCCAGCAATTTGCTCTTTTTTCTGCAACTCCGCATGGTGAGGGAGCATGCGACTCCGCAACTGTCCAGAGAGCTGCTGGTTGGGAGTGTAGTGCGCGAGTCAAAAGGTGAGATGAAAGAGCGATGTGACCCAGTGCCTTTGGAAGAGATAAAAGGAGTAAAGCAGTGAGCCCCTGAATTGAGCCTCAAGAATGACAACATCTTCGTTTAGCTGAGTGGAGCTAGCTAATTAGGTCTCAGTCTTGTGCTGGCCGGGTGGTGAGGTTCCTAACCATTGAAACCTTTGAGACAGGTATGTCGTGAGTCAGCCGGTGATGGGCAAACTAAGCAGTGAGATACGCCGAGTGCGATGAATCTGCGGCTGTCAGCCTCACACAACTGGGAAAGCAAGGTCAGTTGCATCGGAAAGGTGTGGCCATCTGCGGCCATGGTGTCTACTTCACCAGCACCTCTGCAGCTCGCAAATGTCTTGCTTTTGTATGCACGGGGACAAAAAAAGAAAATAAAAATCTGCACCTTCTTACTTGTTCATTGCATGTGTGGAAGTCGATACAAACAGAGGTGTAGAGCAGAGGGAGATGGGCTACGATAGACCATGGACTATGAACACAAACTTCCTTAGAAACAAGTGCCACGCTAGTAGTAACAGGTGCCTTACTAGTAGTAACGAGCAGGAACAAGTGCCTTACTACTAGTAACAATAAGAATAACAGACTGCGACCGTCCAGGATGCGACAAATCATGATGTCCGACCGAACGGGAATAAGAGAGGGGTCGATGAAAGGTACCGCTGTTCACTTGGGAGGTATCTTCTCTATTAATTAATCAAACGACCAATAGTAAAAGGCCATCTATGGGCAACGATTGTTGTCTCCTTGTACCCCGCCCTGCGCCTGGCCACTGATACCTGGCTGGTCAAGCACGTGTTCTTGAGTGCTTTGAGACATGAATAACTCTGCCCAAACAAAGGCCCAGCAAAGCAATTGTGCAAAACATCCTCTTTCCTTCTCAGGGTTATGAAACCGCTCAACTGTTGATTCTGTTCCCCCCCCACACACAAGTGTTTTGAATGATACACATCCTGAGGGGTAGGTAGGTAGCTAGGTAGGTAAGGTAAGGTAAGGAAAGGCAAGGCAAGGCAAGGCAAGGCAGGTAGGCTAGGCTAGGCTAGGCCAGGCTGGTAGGGAGGGTAGGTAGGGCAGGTAGGGTAGGTAGGGTAAGGTAAGGTAAGGTAATTAAGGTGAGGGTTCGGTAGGCAGGCAGGCAGGCAGGCAGGTCGGTGTGTGAGTGTGTGTCCGCGCTGTGCCTGTAAGAAACGTTTACGATGGGAGCCACGCGTCAGGCATATGCCTTGAACTTGGGATGCTTGGTGTAATGTTTGTATGATGCCTGGCATCTGCTCTTTGGGGAAGACATGTCATGTCGGCATCTACGAAGAAATTGAACACAATTTAAAGACATGCGGTCTGGTCGACCCCATACATCATCAAAATCATCGGTCAATGTTCTGCCCAGGTACGGCACTGATCCTTGGCACCGCATGTCCAAGGAACTGATACCTTCTTTCAATACTTGCACGTTTACTGTATCATCCTACATCTCTTTATGATCTTTATGCATGCTTTTTCGCAGAATATCAGAAGGTCCAGAATTAGTGCAGCTTGACTCCTGAGGACGGCACTTGGCAATCAATAGATGGGAAAGGACCATGTCCAAAGGGTCGGCAAGCACCGCCAGAGCTGCAGGGGGAAGAGTCTTCACAGAACCAACTCCATGTCTTTTTTCGAAAGAACTATATACATAGACACCCAAAGTCTTCAAAGAGCAAAACGTGTCTGGACCAATTGGACAATGTCCAAGGCATTCTGCACAGAAGCTGCAGATGCAAGCCTAACCCTGGCATAGATGAACTTGATTCACTATGAACTGCATGAATCCGCATAGTTAACTTGGCAAAATACTGTATCACCCAAACGATTCTGTTCCCAATGCAGATCACTTCCACCCCTTGGGCTGTTCTCGATTTCACGGGCGGTTCGCTCCATGTCCAAGGCCTTTCATATTGCTCCTTGGTCTCTCCCAACTGATGGAGGCCTCACACAGGCTGTCGTGCCAGAGCTGGAGCCCAAGAGCGGTCGCGATATATGCGATGGTTGAGAGGTAGAACATGGTTTTTCTGAGCTCTTCTTCGTGATTTCTGGATGTTTGAATCGTGATACCATGTGTCTTGGATGGACGCTGCCAAGTATCAATGGTATCCACCATCATTGCTCACCCAGTCAGCGGGGCCTTAGCGACGAGAACCCAGCGACGAAAACCCGACAGAGACCACCCAGCTAAGAGACATTGGTGTCTGTGGCCAACGGCGCAGAACGGAAGACCGTGTTCCTGAGATCAAGGCTTAGATGCTGAAACCCAAATCCAAAAGGCACAGAGAGGAACCGTTTTCAATGGTCTAATGTCTACTGCCAGTTGGAGCCTCCAGCATCGTAAATGGTCCCGCCCACTGCTTCAAATCTGACAATAGGAACCAACATAACCAACTCCCTTTGCGCAAGCAAGGCTCGTCATTGCTTGCTGTGGAGGCCATGAAGTCATCTAGTTCACTTTTCGACATGCCGTCCATGAACTCCTTCATAGCTGCTGCTTCTGAGTCCTCCTCCTTCTCTGCCGCTTCCTCTGGTTCTTCCTCTGTCTCTGCCTCTGGTGCCTCCTCTTTCTCTGCCTCCGGTTCCTCCTCCTTCTCTGCAGCTGCCTCTGGTTCCTCCTCTTTCTCTGCCTCTGGTGCCTCCTCTTTCTCTGCCTCCGGTTCCTCCTCCTTCTCTGCAGCTGCCTCTGGTTCCTCCTCCTTCTCTGTCTCCTCTGTCGCTGCTTCTGGTTCCTGCTGTTCCTCTGTGTTTGGCGGTGGCTTCATCTTATGCATCATCATATTCATCAACTTCTGTTTCATCTCAGGTGTCATCTCACCTGGTTCAGTGACATGAAGGGCTCTAGACATACGAGTGTCACCGAGTGTCCTTCAAAAACTCAAACTGCCGTGCCTCCATTGTCAGCAGCGTCTGCCTATCATCTCACAAGCTTGAAGTTAAACACCGGAGGGCAAACCAGGACTGGAGGTATCCCGCAGCATGTTTTGGGTCTTACAGTTGTTTGGGCTCATGAAGCATTCTATGGAGAACGGGAGTAGCAAAGATGTTCCGGTGGAGGTGGACAATGCTCGAGCAAAACGGCACCAAAAATACTCCTGAAGATAGACTGAGGATACACAAGCACGAATCTTCCTCCGGCTCCACTTGTGCCCCAACAAATGTCATCAGCAGGCACGCACCAAAACCACTTCAGCTGAGTGAGCTTGGTTTTTCGGCAAGCGCTAAGTTTGGTGCTACATGGTGTGTCAGTTGAGCTTTGAGCTCGCTGTGTTGTCAGCTAGCACATATCCATTTGGCTAGGTTTTGAGCTAAATTAAATGGTGAGGTTCCAAGCGTTGAGATGGGATGAGATAGTTATGTCCTGAGTTAACATGGCTTTGAGCAGACTAAGTAGTGCTATGTCGGGATTTGCAGTGACTTGTTGTCTTCATTTTTGAGGTGTCCCATAGCCTGCATAGCAATTCTGCAGGGTCTTGCTACTTGTCCCTTGTCCCTTGCAAGACTGGAAGTCAATGACCAACACGGAGGTCTAGTCAATGAGCCATGAACGTCCCTAGACATCTGTAGATCTCAACGACCCGGAAGGATAACTTTGTCGTGTGAGGTGAAAACATGTGAGCGGCTTCCAAAACCTCTTATACTTTTGCGAAAGCACGTGAGTTGCATGTGGTTTGTACATGTTTGTACACTTTTCATCCTAGAGGTTTTGAAGTTGCTCATGTGGAACCAAATTGAAAAGATCCCCCCAACGGTCAAAGCCGATCTGCGCTTTCCGCACACCGAATGGGCTGTCCCTCTTCACGCCTGGCCACCAATACCTGGCACGATGGCGTGGCGGGTCGCTGAGAAAAGGGTGGAAAACGCCGTGACCATGAAAAGGCAGCTGCGGATAGCTGTTGAAGGTATCTCTTTCCCCATCTTTCTCATACCACCAAACTATATATACAATACGGTAGTCAAAAACAAGTATGCAACATTGATGCTGAGCATAGACCGCTGACTTGATGTATAGTAAGTCCCCCTAAGCTTGAGAAATCAATGAGGAATAGGTGAACTGGGCAAATCTGCATAGGTATCTGCTCCTTTTGTCAGATTTCTTGTGCCGAAAATCGGAGTTCATGGTGGGCAGGATGTTGTGACGGGGTGTGGCGGATGCAGTGCGGCCAACAAAGAGCCTTCAGAAGCCAGGACCAAAAAGAACATCGTGCGGATACATCTGCATATCCTCTGCAGAAAATACATGCCAACAGATTTGACATACAGAAATCCCAAGATATTTCAGGGTAGTTTTGAAGTCTGGTCGACCCCATACATCATCAAAATCATCGGTCAATGTTCTGCCCAGGTACGGCACTGATCCTTGGCACCGCATGTCCAAGGAACTGATACCTTCTTTCAATACTTGCACGTTTACTGTATCATCCTACATCTCTTTATGATCTTTATGCATGCTTTTTCGCAGAATATCAGAAGGTCCAGAATTAGTGCAGCTTGACTCCTGAGGACGGCACTTGGCAATCAACGTATGGGAAAGGACCATGTCCAAAGGGCCGGCAAGCACCGCCAGAGCTGCAGGGGGAAGAGTGTCCACAGAACAAACTCACATCCTTTCAAGGATTCATCAAAAAGAACCCTCCATGGCCTTTCATACTGAGACAGGCTAGTCTGCCTCACAAGCTTGTGCATGCCTAAGCACCAAGCGTTCGCTTGGAAAATGCACGAAGTCTGGTGGGAAGCAACGATCTTCCTCCCTTCACTTGTAAGGACTAAAAGGATGCTTCATGTCATGCAGCAGCCGAAAAAAGACGCGAGAATCCAACGAGAGCGATCAAACAGAAATTGCTTCCGCTTCGGAATCGGATTCACCCAGCCGCTGTTTCTCTGCCGAGTATCAATGGTATCCACCGTCGCTGCCTACCCAGTCACTCGGGCCTCAGCCAAGTTCATCAAGGGCATCGCAAGGACGCTATGAGGTGGAGGCCATCGCTACTAGGTGGAGGTCATCGCTATTAAGTGGAGGCCATCGCTACTAG
>CAXAMN010028350.1:367113-377303 GCA_963970005.1 Durusdinium trenchii | reverse complement strand
TACGACTACGACTACGACTACTACTACTACTACTACTACTACTACTAGTACTACTACTCCTGCTGCTGCTGCTGCTACTGAGTTTTGCTCGATTCACGAAACTTTGACCTGCAAACTTTTCTAAACCCCTTATTAAAACTCAGCGATTTCACTGCCCCAACAAATTGGTTTCAAGGAGGTAGTGCACAAGCCCGGGGTAAGTGTATAATACGAATTGTTTAGGGGGTGAAGGACACATATTCACAATTATATACTGTTCTATTGCTCTGCTATTGCTGCCTTTTAAGACGAAGACGATGACGACGAGGACGACGATGATGACGACTACTACCACTACCACTACGACTGCGACAGCTACTGCTACTGCTGCTACTACTACTCCTCCTGCTACTACTACTACTACTATTACTACTACTACTACTACAACTACTACTACTACTACTCCTACTCCTACTACTAACAATACTACTACTAATAATAACAATAATACTGCTACTACGACTACGACTACGACTACCACTACCACTACCACTACGACGACTACTACTACTACTACTGCTACTACTACTACTACTATCCTAGTACTAGTACTACTACGACTATCCTAGTACTAGTACTGCTGCATCCTACTACTACTACTACTACTACGAATACTACTACTAATAATACTACTACTACGACTACGACTACCACTACCACTACGACTACTACTACTGCTACTACTACTATCCTAGTGCTAGTACTACTACGACTATCCTAGTACTAGTGCTAGTACCAGTACTACTGCATCCTACTACTACTACTACTACTACTCCTACTCCTACTCCTACTCCTCCTCCTCCTCCTCCTACTACTACTACTACCACCACCAAAATGTTTTGGGGCGGTGCTACTATTGAGACTCCCTCGATTGTTTGCTAGGGGGGTTATGCTATTTAAGATCCCACATTACAAATGTACCTGTACCCGACTCCGAACCAATTGACGGTTGCAGTTTGTGGATGTAAACGCTGAGTGCACCCACCACAAGATGGTGATCTTCCAAGTCGCCTTCTCCAAGTCCTCGAGCTCCAGGGCGCAGTCGAAGGACTCGCAGCCGACCTCGGCCGCGAAGTCGGAGTCCAAAGGATCAGAACTGGAATGGCCGCGAAGTCCAAGCCGCAAAGTCGAAAACGGATCTAAACACAACGGGTCAAACGTGGTCCATCTGTAGATTCGAATGCCTGTGACAGGTTCAACTTCACCTTCCAGAACCACAAAGACAGATATCGCCTCGATTCATCTGAGTTCCTCAACACTCACAGGGGCTCAGCCTGTAGATGAGGGGATATTTCATGTAATATCCCGCAAGGAGAGGTCGAAACAAAAAGCTCTTGTGGACTACGGTTGAGCATTCCACAACCAAAGAAGAGCGTTCCTTCCACTCCTAAATCTGAGTGACGGTGAAGTGGTCGCAGCACCAGTGCTTCTCGTCTGTGTCCCACTTCTCAAAGCTTTGACCTGAACAGAAACATCTCCGCTCCAGCAAAAGCGTAAACATGTGTAAGTAAACAAGAAATCAGGGCCACTTTAGACCCTATTTTTTGCGCGCGTTAAAAGTCTTTCAAAAAGCGTTCGTCAAGGAAGGTGGCCTGCGGTGTTGCACTCGAACTTCTTGGAGTCCTGGAAGTGACAAAAAGCCCCGCCATTTCGTTAGCTGTTTGAAAAGAAACTTAAACTCAAGGGTATCGACTTCGAATGTTGTTCAACGCATCCGCGCAGAATGTGCGGGGTACAAGATGGTACAAGTGGGTGGAACCTGTCCTCGTTCTCCCCGCAGAACTTGCCATGCTCTTTGCAGCAAAAGCTCTTGCGCTCTTCAGACCAAGCAGCTTCCTTAGTCTGAGGATTGAAACATGCCGGCCAATGCGGGAGTGTCAAACAGAACCAGAAATGACACTCCGGAGCCAACCCAAAAGCGATGGCCTCCACCCTCGTAACGATGGCCTCCAACCTGGTAGTGATGGCCTCCATTCTCATGCCTCCCAGTAGCATGTGGATCCTCTTCTCCGTCACAATCGAAGGTCACACATCCGGCTTTTTTCTCACTGCAGCACCTGGTCGCCGAACGATCTGAAGCTGAAAATTGAAAGAAACACATAGAAAAACATACACCACCAAAAGGACAGGAGGACAAACAAAGGTCGCCTTCACACTGCAAGTGCTCTCAAAATAGGTCACACAAAACATTTGTGTAAAGACTTGGATGGCAGCCAGCAATTTGGTCGCATTCCGTGCACAACTGGCTGCCCAGGAACCATGTCTTTTTCTCCGCGCTCCACAGTTGGTCGCTGTAACCTTGGTACGTTGGAGCAAACATGTGGAACGTTGGGCGCTCACCGTTTGCGCTTCCTGTTTGAACGTTTGAACGAATCCGTCCGTTGGCTTGCTTCCTGTGCTTCCTCCTGTAGAATCCGTCCGTTGGCCAAGAAACTCAAGTGAAGCTCACAATCGAAATGGTCGCAGGCCACTTTCTCATGCGTGCAGCACCAGCTCTTCTGTTCGCTGGACCACATGCCCTCCCAGCCTCGGAAAAGATCGATTCGGATGGGAGACCATCGCTAGTAGGTTGGAGGCCATTACTACTAGTAGCTAAAAGCTACTAGGAACAAGGGTGCTACTAGTAGCTAGTGAATGATGAATTCCAACCCACCAAATGCCAACTCTGTGCACGCGTTAGACTTTCGCACTGATCATGACGTTCTCTGGTCTACTGGCAGATGCTTCGTTGAATCCTTTAAATTCGCTGGGGCAGTACGCTTTGATGCGCACCTGTGTTTTGCCTCTGCAAGTCAGACTTCAAACTTGTGAAACCCAGCCAAGAACGAATCGTGGTCAAAGGAACAAAGAGCGGTGTTTGTTTAGTCCTGTTGTGCATCACACCAAGATCCAATCAAAATGGTGGAAAAATCTCTGACCGTCCAAATCGGCCACAAGTCGAACTTCCGGCGATTTTCCTCACCAAACAGGCAGCGCACTGAACCAATCCGTGATCATCCTCCAGTCAGAAACGATCGAAGAAGGCCCGATGAACCCTGCCTGAATGTCTCTAGATATGAACACTTAGGGCTCCAGTGAGGTCAACCAAGGCTTTAGGGGTGACACCGGCTCTCCGGGCGGACTCACGACTCACCCAACGAGACGACGTCGGTTTCTCCGTCTCCAAGTGACTCGCTCCGTCCTCCAACTCGCAGCTGTAGGGCTTGGGCGTGTTGCTTTTGGGACACCCACGGAGCTGGCGCGAAGTGGCGGCCGTGGGGAGTCCCGTGGCGGCCGGCGCTCTTTTTCGTTGAACGAATCCGACGGTTCACGTTCGATTGTGTTGGACGTTTGATCTGTGGAATGAAGTTGATCGGAATGGTGAAGCTGGACGTTCAGCAGTCCCCATTCGTCTACAGTCCCTACAAGTACAATTGGTCTTTCTAGGCACTGAGTTTAGTCCTCAGACTTTGTAGTTCCGAGTCTCTTGACGCAATGGCGAGAGGAGAAACAATCCAATCTGTTTGACGCCGTTCGAGCGAATGGGATGACGTCAAGACGAAGATTGGCTCTCGCCCGCTTTGGGCCAAGACACATGCGTGTCGCAGCACCAAGCCTGCTTCTCCTTGAGACTACTGTCAGGATGATGTCTCCAGGCCGATTTTTCTTGTCAGAGGTTTCTCATCCCGCACCCCCAATGAATGGAATCCCGACTTTCACAGCGTCGACAAGCGTTGACTGGCCCATGTAGCACTTCAAATCAAGCTCCTTCTTCAACTCCGTCAAAAGAACTGGTCTATATATATATATACACATGCAACTTCTAGGCAGGTGGCCCCCTTCTTTGCCAAGCATCTTTGCTCCACTTGCTCTCCCACTCGCCAAAATCTTCAGCACAGTCAAAGTGTTTCGATTCAGATCCGCCTCGCAAAGCACCCACAGCGACATCCCACTAGCAAGTCTCAAAGTCAAAGCATACAGGATGAAAAACCATGCAGTACCACTACACACCCCGGCGAATATCTCCTGTACAGCAGGTGGCCAGCAGGCTTATCAGTCGAGTCGTTTTGCCTGCACAGCCCTTCTCCTCCTTGATGCAGCAATAGGCCCTCTTGGAATAGCTCCAATGGGTGTCCATCTCATCTTTTTTGTAGTCACCTACAGCAGTGCTCAAGCCCAATGGTGTAGAGAGAGAGAGAGCGGAAAAAGAAAGGATGATATTATCCGGATCTAAAACCACATACCATGGACTTGGGTAGAAGGCTGAATAGGACCCAGAAAAGGTGGCATCTCAAACAATCACTGCGCCACACCTAAATGTTAAGCTTGACTACCCACATACGCAATCACACGGTCAGAGTGTTGCAAACGTTCTGGAATTGTTTTTTCTTCGATTCGATTCGGGTCTGCATTCCTCGACATCGGCCCGCAAAGGGGTCGTTGTGAGTCTGAGGAATCGCGTCCAGGAGACAGTCGTAAGTGCCACAGCCAGTCTTGTAGTTGTCGCAGCACCAGCTCTTCTTTTCGGCACTCCACTTCTCATGGGTTTCACCTTTGGGCACAGATCCACTCTCATTGCTAGCTGCTAGCTTGTAAGTCAGGCATTCCTGCTTGTGGAACTGCAATCAAGAACAAGGAAAATCCAACAACTAACCGGATTCCCTTTCTGCTGTCATTCCAATCATCCATCTTCGCCTTCGCAATGAAACTTCTGGCAGCCACGTCCCTGCGAATTGAGATCTTCAATGAGTCAGTCAGTTGCTCAACTGCGCCAGTTTCAACGATTCATTCGCGACCTGCCTATCAATAACCAGGAAAAGCCTGATCCCACTCTAGAGTTTCTATATAGAGCTACAGAGCGCTTCTCTTCCGCCTGATTGTCGCAACACCAGGTTTGCTTGGCTGAGTCCCAGCCTAAACAAGAAAGGATTGTCGTGGAAGTGATCAGTCACGCTGGGAACAGGGATAGATGGGAAGAGTGATAGCCGATGATAGGGAGGACCAAGAATAGCCGGGAAAGTCTTCATTCCTCACAAGTTGGTCTCTGTCAACAATATCGGGTGCTATCCTGCAGCAAAAGGCCCGGGTGTCTGCATCTCAAGGATGCTGATAAAAACCATAGTTATCCATAGTTATCCCTTTTAACCAAAAATACCAGGTTACCATCAGGTTACCACTGCACCAAAGGTTCCAAAACAGTCTTGATTCTCAGGCAGGGCTATTCTTGGCCCATGAAAGCCTGACTGAGCTCGCCCGCTGGTCCAGTCATCGCCTGGAAAGAAAAAGGAACGAGAAAAGCTTCAGGATATTCGCAACAAGAGCTTAAGCCGCCAGAAAGGGACGAAACAAGAATTTTCAGGTGAATTGGGGTCTGTGACCACGCTCCAGGTGTTTCAGCCGTCTTTCTATGTCTGCTTCACCCATTTCTTCATTAACACAACGGGTGAGTCTTACCCCCAAACCACGAAGCCCCGAAGCGGAAGCGGATGCGTGGTCGCTCGCCTCCGGTGCACTCGTAGGGGCAGCCCGTGGCAAAATGATCGCAGCACCAGTCCTGCGGCGTGTCTTCAGTCAACACAAGCTGAACGCCAGTCGAAGCTTTTCTGATTTTTTTGGATTTTCTGCACGAATTTAAATTAGCGGCGTTGCACACAAGCTGCACAAATCTTTCACTATCAGAAGCCTTACTTGTCCCGTCAAGAGATCCCAAACAGTGTGTGTGTGAGGTCTATAAGCAGAAAGTCTAGAGATCTAAACGCATTGGGGTCCAGAGAGGTGATGGTGGTGATGAAGGTGGGGATCGTGGTGACGGTGGCGATGGTGGTGAGTAGTGTGAGTGTGAGAGTGAGGGTGAGAGTGAGCGAGAGCGAGAGTGAGTGAGAGTGAGAGTGAGGGAGTGAGAGAGTGAGAATCTAGTGCTATGCCTGCCACGAAATCTGCACCCAAGTGCTGTGCTTTCCACGAAGTCTGCACTTCGAGGCTCACCAAGTGCTGTGCCTGCCACGAAATCTGCACTTCGAGGTTCACAAAGTGCTGTGCCTGTCACGAAGTCTGCACTTCGACGTTCACCAAGTGCTGCGCCTGCCACGAAATCTGCACATCGAGGTTCACAAAGTGCTGTACCTGCCACGAAATCTGCACTTCGAGGTTCACAAAGTGCTGTGCCTGTAACGAAATCTGCACATCGAGGGTCACAGAGTGCTGTGCCTGCCACGAAATCTTCAATCGAGCCACATGTCCGAAAGTCACGATTCACTGCACCTGTCACGAAATCTGAGCTCCTCGACACCACCATGCCCAAAGTGCTGTGCCTGCCACGAAAACTGCACTTCGAATTAAAACAGCTCCGATACCTTGCACCTGTCACGAAAAATTGACTTTGAAGCACCAAAACACGAGGTTTCCCTTGCACCTGCCACGAAAAGTGACAACCATGTACGAAAATGTGCACGGCACGACAACGAGAGCGCAGTCGCTAGAAGCACCCGCCGCGACCACCCAAACTTTGCGAGCCCGCGCAGTCGAAATGCACTTCGAGGATTTTGAGAGGCATGAATGTACTATAAATAGCAACGAATTAGCCGGACACGGCCGCGCGCTTCAGCGATCTAAGCATCAGCTGCTTTTCCATTACCGTAAGAACCCCTAGTGTGTCCACACTGTTTGGGGAAAAAAGATACATGGAAGCAACACCACAAAGGGAGCTTCCCACGTCCAACCTTCTTGGTGCCAGACCAGGTATGTGCTTCTCCCGCCTGAAAATCGAACATCGGTGACAGTCGGTGGAAGCTTCTCCTTCGCTCTGCTCCCAGCCTGACAGTTCCAGGGGTCACAGGCCGCCTTCTCCTTGTAGCAGCACCAATGCTTCTTCTCTTCCTCCCAGCCTCGGTCTCAACGATACCAACGAGATCACAACCGACACCATCCTCAAAGTGTTCACCAATCCACTGGACCCGAAAAAAAAGAAAGGCACCTTCCCAATCATCACCCGTGCAGGTGTACAAGGGCTCCATCTTGGCAGTGCCTAAGCATTGAGGATCTGCAGAGTTCTGAGATTGGATCAACAATCGATCCTTTACCCCACTGGGAGACCCCAACAGCCCTGGCTGAAATGCGTACAGCACCAGTCCGCTTGCTCCTGTGACCACGTTGCTGGATGATTGCCCTCACCTCACCACGGGTCGCAGATCGAAGAAACGCATCCGGATCCCCAAAACCATCTCTGCGAAGTTCTGCGAAAACCACGTCTGGAGTGACAAAAAAGCCCATCAAACATCTTCATGGCAGGCCGAAGTCTCAAGGCCCGAGCTCACATGGCAGTCAAACTTGTAGATCTCGTCTGACCTCCCAAAAAACCCGGCAGGGGTCCATCAACCCATCCGCGAACACCAAAAACTGACGCTGGTGATACGGTGAATCAATGAGCTGCTGCCAAGCGGCTGTGAGGCACAGCCAACTGCGTGCTTTTGGCAACACCAGGTCTGGCAGCCAGCGGGCCAGCTGTGTAATGTCTGTAGCGTTGGAAAGGCCAAGGTCAGTGCATCAAAGAGAAATAACCCTCCAAGCAAGGCTGTTTTGGGGCCTTCCTCAATCAATTCGTATCAATTCAAGATCTCTTCAGTGCAGAATTAAATGACTTGCCCAACACATCACCGGACGCTCCGACACCTTCTTGGCCGAGGACCAACCCTCCTGGCGGTTTGACTCGTGACCCGCAGCTTCGACGACCCGCAGCTTCGCGGGGCCCGTTGGACCTTCACTTAGGCTCTCTGTCCTGCCACTTGCTTAAGCCAGCATCGCAATCATAGTCTGGCCTTGGCTGGTTCTTTCTTTCTGCCCCCACGACCGTCTCTGCCTCCGGATCTGGCAGATTCCCCAACAAAGACACCACTGAATGTCGCACTGTTGTAAGGATCCGACTCTGTGTGTGGCACTGGCACATCACTGTGGATGACATGAACCACGTGGACGTGCTGCTGGTGGGTGTGGGGCAAGGTGTGTGGCAGAGGAGGAAAGGCATCAACGATGTGGCTGTGCCCCTTTGCCTCCACAAATGGCAAGAGTTCACTCGAGCCAGTCCACTGAAAAGAACTTACTTCAAAACTGGTGGTCATGAGTCAGCTCAAGAAATTGGAGTGATCAAGACCTAGCCCCTGTGATACACATCGAAGAAGTGCAGTGCACAAATTCTAAGCGCCAACAGCCTTGTCACTCGAGGCATGAGCCTGACACACATCAGTCGACGAGACGCTCATGCAGCTTTGCCAAAATCCTTTAATAAGCTCAGAACAATCCTGAGTCAACACATTGACATGCTTTAGGTCATCAATGCCTTAGGCCGTCCCGCGTTGTCGTTACTTTGTTGTTACCGATGGGCTTCGTCGGTTCCACGACCCGCCGGTGGCGACGGATCGGCCTCGGCCTTCTTCACAAACTGGTCCAGGTGAGTGTCATACTTCCATCCTTTTGGCACCTCCCCTTGTACAGTAGGTGGCCCCTTGAGCTTGATGCTGTGAGTCTCGTAGTGGGCCTGCCATGAAACTCACAGGATGTCGAAACTCATCCAAATCATTCACATCCTTCCTTTGTCAAGAATACATTTCTTTATAAATGACACGTGTGCAAGCTGTTCATCTGGGTTTTCAGCTGGAATGCTGATGTGGGACATGTCCGGCATATTCGCCTCACGCTACGCCAACACAGACGAGGCTGCCCCTCTGCTCCAATACTTCGTTCGTAACAACATTGTCACAGCGTGATTAGTGACTCCGGGGGCTTTGGATGTTATGTAGTTATGTAAGCTGGTTGGTCAAGAAACCATATGCTTCAAGCATCTTTACAAAATGGATTGTGAATAGGCTTAAAAGTTTAAACATCACTTTTTGTGTGCCAGTCTCTCATGTGTGTGCCAATGTGTCCAAGCGCGTCGGCACAATTGGCCCAAAGCCGAAAAACACTTATCTTCACGCTCAGGCGGACCAGGAGAGTACATAGCTGATGAGACATTCATGACAAAGCTGACACTTCATTATTATACGATGTCCTTCTTAACCAAAATATATAGGAAATCGTTCCACCTGCATTCTTCATGTATTTTATAGCAGGTGGTCTTACAATATACCCTTTATATTTTATCATGAGGTTCTTATTAAAATATAAAGGGAAAGATATAAAGAGGGATAGCCAAGGATTTTTTGTGAAACGTGAAACTCCTTCACTAAGTATGTCTTGAGGTTTTGTCAAGCAGGGTCTGGCATGCGCGTGGTCTTTCGGCCTCCACTACATGCTCGCACTTCATGACTCGCAGCCAAGTAAAAGCAATGAATTCAATATGAATTTTGTCTACCTGGCACATCGAGAGTCCTTTCGGTTGTCGTGGAAAACACATGGTGGGCAAGTACTAAGTAGATGCGTGACAAAAAAATACACATGGTCATGGTCACGCAGCGCGCAAGAGTGCCACTCATGCACACGTGAAGCACTCCGCAAAAACGGACTGAGCAGTGGTCGCTGCACCGCAGGTCTTGAATGGTTTTGAACCCCCCCCCCCCGGACTCTACCGATTGCGAATGCATCGTGGTGCATCTGAACGGACATCGACTCCCCAGTCACCGAACGTCACCCAGTCAACGGGAGAATCCACATGCAGGAAAATGCGACAATCACGTGTCTACAAGACGCAATCCAAGCCATTGGGGCAAGCCATTCGAGTTACGTCATCCAAGCAGTGCTCCCCACCGCATCCAAGCCGAAGTAAGTTCCCCGAAGCAAGTTCTTGTGCTGATGGCGATTGAGGCCATCCAACCGAGTAATGGCAAAAGCAGTGAAAAACGCGGTAAAAGCTCACCGTCACTAACGACACCACGAGCGTAAGCAAGAAGTCAAAGACTGCAATACTTTGCAATTCAACCACCATTCTCTCCTCGCTGGTGTGAGTCTCATAGTGGTGGGCCTGACACCCGAAAACAGTGTGTGAAGTGATGCAACTGATTCATCTGAGATCTCAGAAGCTTTAATGGGCCTTTCGCTCAGGCTCTTCCACAACTAAGTCTGGCTTGTCTGCCTCTTAAACATGCCAAGGTCGACCCCTGTTCGGACAAACTTGTCAAGATGGGAGTCCCACTTCCAACCCTTCATTGCCACGCCATCCTGCAAGCTCTCTCTCTCTCTCT
>CAXAMN010028350.1:339942-367103 GCA_963970005.1 Durusdinium trenchii | reverse complement strand
AGACTTCAGGGTATCTGAACTGAGTAAGAGACTGAAGAAGAGCTGAAATGACCATGGCCCTGGGTATGGACAACAGTTTCGCTCCACATCATGAAATCTGCTAGTGTGTTTGTCGACCGGACTTCTCTCCAGACTCATGCTGTAATTTGCATTGTCGGATTGTCTCTGTCACACAGTCTTAAGCATCTCTCCTTCATGGCGGCACTGACATGGTGGGCCTGTGCTGGGCCCGAGTTCAATCACTTCTCAAGATTGCTCTTTGAAGACACTCATTCTCTACCAAACGCCAAATGTGTCATACCAGCAATCTGAGGACGAGACAATTGCTTCATGTGCTTTTCCCTGGGTCTGACAGGTCTCTGGATGCACCCACAGCAACAACAATCCCAATAATGTGACTTGGAGCGCGGCCATCCAAGAACCAAAGCCACCCTTACGGTCGCATGTTCTCATGAAAGCTCAGCTTGCAAATCTTAACTCTTCAAGCACGTGAAAGCTATGATGCCTTTGAAGATTCTGTGATAGCTTGAATCCTCCGCGCAGACCTCCAAAAGTTTCGATTGATGCATCTTTTTCCCCGGCAGCCAGGCGTTCGTAATCCCTCTCCATCTCATGCCAGCGCCAGGATGAAGAGAGACAAGCGATGTGCGGTGAGCGGGATCATCTCTCCAGCTTCACCTTGCATGGCCACGTAGGCAGGTCGGTCCCTCATCCCTTTGCCCTCATTCTTCGTGCACATGAACTTCGCCATGGGCAAGGCATGCTTCGACTGTGGCTTGTGCTGCAAGGTCAAGTAGGCGGTGGTCTTCTTCCGGGTCAGCCAATACCAAATGGTTTTCGGTGTGTAAGGTCCCGGATGCTTGCCCTGGAGCACCTCAAGAGCGACTAAAAGTCCAGTGTCTGGACGGAGCGTGGAGGTGCCATTGTGTTTCCCTCAGTCCCCAGAGTTTCTGATGTTAAGGCCAGGAGGATCCATCCCTGCGGGCCCGAAGCGGGCCCCGCTTCACATCCAATTCGGCCAGTCAACCTTACCTCCCGAACCCCCTAAGAAAGACACCTTGCATAGCTACGGACCTGGGGAACCAAGTACATACAAATATCAAATCACCATCACCCGGCCCCCCAACAAAAAGGAAACGAAACTCCCAGTTCGCCTCACTGCTCAGAAGTGACGCGATGGTATCATCCAAGTTCAGCGCCGAGGGATTGGCCGCAAAGGTGGAGACCACCGCCTCCGCATGGGCGCAGCTCGCGTCGCGTTGCTCGCGGCGTCGCTCCCGTCGCGTCGTGCGAAATGCGTGGCCTCTGGAGACACCAAAAGGCTGGAAATGGCTGGCACGGTGCAGTGTGATAGCACGGGAAGTGATGATTTGAAGTGGAAAAACGTGGAAAAATGTTGTAGAACTCATGATGAAAGTGTTGTACAACAAGTTGAACCGTGCTTTTTCAACCCCAAGACAAATAGAACGAAACCTGTCTCAAACAGTCTATTCTATCTATTCGATTCTATTTGGTGACCACACCTGACCATCTTGAGGGAAATATGTTTCTCATCTTTCACCCACACATGTCAGGCTGCATCTAAAGAAAAACAGCTCCAGAGCTCTGCAACCCTCGCTTTCGACCCCCAAAGTCCAAGTCACCATCGATGTGCTCCCCGAGGCCAACGCCGCCACGCGGAACATGATCGTGGCGATGCCGCCAATCTGCGATGTCGGAAGAGAGGAAGGGTGGATTTGGACCTTTGACAATGTTCAGGCCATCTAGAACCGGGGACCATCCAAAAGATGCGGCAAATAGTTTAAATAGTACAGACAAGAAGAAAATGGAAGAAGAATCATGGTCAAGACATGAAACGTGCCATAGTATGCTATAGCTGTTGTACCTGATGCGCGCATTCCAAAGAATTCGATGCCTTTACAGAAACAGCGCGCAAAGAATTTGATTCCTAGGTTTCAGATCGAAACCTCGCCTGCACAAGGCCACCCATGAAGGCTTTCAGGTAGAGCTCTTGTGCCTTGGGCATCACCTTGACGGGCTAAGGCTTGCCGTTGAGGCAAACTGAGAAGATCTATAAGATCAGATCACTGAATCTTTCTGGGCTCAGCCTGGTCAAAAAGCAAATCCTTTTGGGCATCTGTAAACAGAGCACATCATGTTTATAACCCGAATCCAAACCGACCAACCGAATTCCTCTTCCTCCAGTCGAGTCCCACCGTTCGGCCTCCGAGACTACCAAGGTGACGGTGTGGCCGATGAAGTCGCTGTGGCATTCCACTGGCAGGTCGGACCTCTTTTGAAGGAGCTTCACCATGTGCGTCAGGTCACCGGTCAGGATGAAATCACTACTGGCTGACAAGGGGATGGCCTCAGAAGAAAATGCTGCAAGCAGCTTGGTGCCAACAGAGCCGTGCTCAAGCAGAAAAGATCTGGCTGAAAGCAGAAAGCTTCCATGTCGACATCTCTGAACTTCAGCAGTTGCTGGTAATGGTCTTGGCTGTTGATGATTTAGTCCCTCCCTTTGTTTGACCATCCTGGTTTCCACGGGTTTCCAAATCTCTAAGGGGAAGTACTATATAATCAACCATACACAAAAGAACCGAACACTGGATCCTTGGCCAGGTCACCTTCCAGCGGCTCAGGAAATTGTTGGTGACCGCCCAAACCGGTGTATCCAGGCTCCACTGCTGGAATGCGTCCACACCTTGCGTCGTTTCATTGGCCTCCAGAACCTCCTGAGAGACGGCCTCCTGTGTCTGAAGCAGGTTCTGGCGCACCGCAGCTGCCAAGGGCACCAGGATCACACATCGAAACATGATGAAAACGACAAGTTGACAAGCAACAACGAGCGAAACAAAGGCCACGCGGCGAAACAACGTCTCAGAGGCTTTGAGCTGAAATGTCTCGTGGGTCAACGGGTCATGGGTTGAAAGACTTCAAATGCAACGACGAGAGTCGACTTCAATCGATCTTATGCACTCTGAGATCCCCCACGTGGAAACCGGAGTGGAAGTGGCCCTGCACAAAAAATAAACAAAGTCAATCAACGCAACTCGTCGTCGGTCCAGTTTCACCGGTCTCCAGGTCGAATATCCTTTCCCTTCAGGTCGAGTCGAATCCTTCGGTTACCACCACTGTTGTTCAGTATGTTCTGGTTGCTTCGCAAAGGAACATGATACAACATGCTTCAGTGGCAGATTCGTAGACCGGGCCTGTTTCTCGGATCCAAATCCAGAACCGACCGAGACTGTAAAGAAGCAGTTCCTCTTCAGAATAAGATAAGTAAAATGAAGATTATCTGAATCTCAGGTTACAACAATGTAACAAAGCACCAAAACTCGACTCCATCCTTTTCCAGGTCTGAAAACAAAAACAAAACAGACAGCTCAGGACCCCGGCAGAAAAGTGACTCCCAGAAGCGACTCCACCCTGGTTGAAATGATGGGCGGTGGTCGAACCACACTGGTCGAAGCATGTCGAAGCGAGGCATCTCTCCTTTTCTGGCATGAGTATGTCGAGGAATCTGGACGAACATGTGCCATGCGCTACTTGCCCATCTGTGCACGGAGAGTTCCAACGGAGACATGACAAATGCATCCAAAAGCCATCTCCTTCTGATAAAATCAGTGAACTTAGGGATGGAGGATTCAAGATCTTCAAGGGTAGAAGGTTCCCACAAACACCTCCTCCGCTCACCCGGCCCCCACAAACATGCCAGGCATCTCCTCCGCAGCGCCTCCAATACCTGTTCAGCTGATGAGATGTAGCAAATCAAGCCCAAGCATGTCTCAGCCCCCATGCAAGTCATGCGAGTACACGTGATGCATGTTTCTGCACAAAATGGCCGCCGCAGATTGCCGGCGCATCGACTGATTGGACGAAAACCACCGATTCTTCGTTCTTTCAACCCCGTCTTCGACCGTCTTCGACATCGACGATACCGGTGTGACTCTGCCAAGACACCGCATTGAGCCTGGCACGAGGACGTGAAGCGTCTTTGGTGCTGGGTCCAATGCGAGAAACGGGTTGGACGGAAGGACGAAAGACGGACGTTCCACGGTGCATGAGCTGTTCCCTACTTGAATCACGAAGCTGTTCCCTGTGCATTGGGTTCATATGTGTGTTCATATTCAAAGGCTTCTACAGTAACCTTTCTTAATCTGTTTTGATTCGATTGCTTAGCGCTTCTGCACATCTTTGGAAGCAGAAACACCAGCAAAAGCTGTGCCATGTCTCGACGGATCGTTGCATCCTTTCAGCCCAACCTGGCACTCATCCGCAGGGAAAGGACCATGGCTGGCAGGACGGCAAGCACCACCAGAACTGCGGCGACATCAACGGGGACATCAAATCAGTTGGTCTTGTTCAGGTGTTGAAGACTAACTTCTTTCGTTGGCTACAAGACTCTACAACATCTGTTTTCTTGGAGTGATGTCAAGCCGTTTTGCACCGATACGAAGGTCTGTGCACCATCCGATTCTCCGAAGGATCATCGCGACGAGATCCGGATCCAGCGAAGAGTTTTTGGATCGAACGTGTAAATCTCCGCAGCCCTGCCGCTCGACCCATGCCTCTGGTAAGCCTTCTCTGATGTCTGGCTACGCAGCTTGTACAGGCCTACCAGGATCGGCCGCGGCTCGAAAACAACCATCGAGTTGGCTGGTGAATTGCATGTTTGAATCCTGCTGTTGCAGGCTCTACACAATGCCGCGTTCTTCGTTTGCACAATGTCGACTGATTAATAAAGCCTCTTACTGCGTAATATAGCATATAGCATATTTTGTCATTGATCAAGAGTCTACATTGCTACATAACTTGCTTTCGAGGCACAGTGGTAGCCACCCTCGTGGCTGGGGTCGTTCCACTCGGCTGGACCTCAAGGATCGCCCACGGCGGCGTGGGTCGAGCCGCGACGGCGCCGCGACGGCGCCGCGCTTGCTTTTCGAGTGGCAGTTATTCTTTCCAGCTGGACAGGGTGGAGTGTGCGCCTTGGACACCGGAGAGGAGAGGAGAGGAGGGTGGAGTGTGCACTTGGCTTTGAGGTTCGGCATCTTTGTGCGAAGAAAAGGTCGTGTCCTGTACACGAATTGCTCAAAGGTTGTGCCTAAAAGCACCTGACCATCTGAGGCGTTCATGAACTTGCTTCCTTACCCTGAACATCCTGAAACCAATCTCTCGAAGTCTTGTGCTTGATTATCACGCTTTCCATCTAGATTCAACATGTTTGCAGCCCAACGTTTCCGAATCTTCTTGCATAAGACATCGTAAGACAAAGAGGTCTAAGTTCAGACAGAATAAGAAAAAATTAGCCAGGCTTGTCATTTCGAGGTCTTGGCTTTGAACTTCTCCTGGAATCGGTTCTGGGCGATGAACATGGGATGATTCGAGAATCATTCTGCATTTGCGCGTTTCATCGGTTCAAAGACTCATCAAACCCGTCTGATGCGATTCATCGGTCGACTTCTTCAGACTTCGGAGGGTTCATCGCCTCGAGACCAGAGAGCTTCACGGCCGGGGTCGTGGGCCTCGTTCGAGGCCCCAACTGAGCCACGTGACGTCTGGTTTTCCACACCGGAGACATGAGATGCACTTACTCGAGGCTGGATGGATCCAAACGGTGTGGAAAACACCACTTGTCCCAAACTCAAAAGGAATCCTTGAATATCCTTGAGGCCTTTGGGCCGAAGAAACCCGAACATGAGACTTCTTTGGGGGCCTAAGCCGACCCATCGGCACCCAAAAAGGACGTCCAACACGAGTGGGCGTTTTTCATGTTCCCACTAAAAGGGTCTTTACAGCAAACTCACACCCGTCCCACACTTAAAAGGTCTTTCAGTGTTATCATCGAAAAGAAGAACTCCTTCGCAAGTCTCAGGTCTTTCGGATTCTCCCGGTGTGTCTTGAACACACCCACAAAACTGCGAAACACACTCTGGAAAACACCGGCCTGAAGAACAAAGCGGCCAATGCACCAATGACCAGTAGCCTATGAGTGCTGGAACGCGAAAAAACATCTGGGCGAGACCAGTCGTCTGGGCATCTCTCTCTCTCTCTCTAATCATTTCGGAAGAACAGAAGATCAGGCGACAAGTGTTCCGATCTGCGATACAAAAACAGCTTTCAGTGCTCAGTGCGAAAGATCAGGCGTCGCAGCCCCTCACTGGATCGGTGAATCCCGATACGGAACGCAAAAAAAGAACGAGCTTTGTAGCACAATGGTGAGATGATATGAAGTAAAACCGGTCGTTCCAATGTATTTGTCTTGTTTCTGTTTGCATAGCTGCATCACTTCGTAATTCCCGAGCTCTTCCGAGACGAAGCAGCAAGGCCCAGCTATTTGAGATCCAAGAGACGCTGAGACGCTGCGTATCGGCCAGGTTCTGCCTGGATGAGACACGGCGGGTGTCGTTTCATCCGTCTCGGTTCTGTTCAGCAGCCGAACGGCAGCCGAAAAAATTGAAGCACCGGTCTCAAAATCACCAAAGCCAAAGCCTCAGCTATTTCCCGATCCCACAAGTCAACCCAAAGAGCAGCTGCTGGTCGAAAAAGTCTTGCAGTCTTGCAAAAAATAGATCAAGCATAATCAAGCAGAGCTCATGCTCCTTGCGACATGGGACCGCGGTATCACCGACATCGCCGGCACATTCGCCGAAAAAAGAAATAAAAAACAATCCCCAGCATGCCTTGGTCTCTGGTGGACACTTGCGCCTCCTGGAAGCGAAGGCTTTGGCCCAAACGAGATGGTCTCCCATACGTCGACATCTCATGAGATTAATATTGGAGCAAATAAGTTCGAAGGCGGAAGAAAACAAAACAACATCTGATAATTTCTCTGTAGGAGCTACTCTGAGTATTTCATCCACTGAAAAATTACTGAGGAAACATGGGACATGAAAACCAGTTTGCTCCTCATCCGCCAGGTCCAGAGCCTCGTAGCTCATGGGCACCGACCTGACCAGGCAACCGTCCGTGCGCGGGGGCGTCCACGGGGCGACGTTTTGGGGCGTCCAAGACCACCACGCACCAAGTCTCTGATATCAACGACCAAGACCAGTCGTTAAGTCGTGTTGTTGTCTTCGTTCATGACAAGAGATGTCTGGGTGACTACGGAGGACTACGCTGCTACGGAAAACATGCAATTCTGTGCTGGCGCAGGCCTTCATGCATGTACAAACCTGCTAGAACTGCCTTCGTGGGCCAACACAGAGTTCCGCTTTCCTATAGTATATTTATCATATACCAAAAAGAAACGATGCTCCAATGGCCCAAATATGTTGATCAAACATCCAGATTGAAAGCCTACTAGGAACGGATCTAGGAACGTACTAGGAACGTGAATCTTCAGCCTCAAAGACTCAATGAGTCCGGACAAAAAGCAGAACTGTCCAGCGCTTCGTCCGCTTTTGTGGGGAAACATGTGAGGAAACAAACCTCGTTGACCTCTACCACTTCCGAGCAGTTCCGAAATTGACAAATAAGAAGTACCGAAAAGAGGGAACAAGAAAGGTCTAACACCATCCAGAAAGAACAAAACTATTTCATGCACTACTGAGCAGGTGGCAAGGACCTTGTCATTCTCCGATTCTCCACAGTCTTTGCTATAGAAAATGGCTTGAGCCAAGGAAGCAAATGGACCACCAGGTTCTTCCATGTGTCATCATGATTATTTCATGTCATTTCTACTTCTCCGCTTCTCTACCTTGTTTTCAGCGAGTTCAAAAGACTGCTTGCGATTCTGTGCCAATGGAGCTTGCTTCCAATCTTCAATTGCCTGGCATGTCCTCCTGGTAGGCCATCGTACTCAAGTGAGTCTCTGAGCCACTTTCGGATGACCTCCCAAGGATGTATACTTAGTGTTCCAGGACCTTGGACCCCCCTTGTTGACTCTCAATCGGATGTCTCTGTCTCTCCCTCCGAGGGTGTTGGTTCATTGACCCCCTTTTCGGAGTGAGCAGTGCTATGAGCACATCCTGGAACAGTGACTTTGTTCATTAGAAGACAGAACATGACAAAGAAAAAGAAAAAAGAACAACCCGAACCACATCGAACCACCCTTCCGTTGCTTTGTTTGCTGCCCCAGGGAGCTGCTCAGGAACAGTAATGTTCAAAATCAAGAATGGGCCACAAGGCCAAACCGCAAAGCCGCGGACCACACTCCTGTGTTTGCAAAGCCGTGGACTCCAGCATTGCAGAGACCAGCGGGTCGTACACGGCAAACTCAGGGGTGCAGCACTCAGAAGCTTGATTCCTGGCCTACAGCTTTTTCCCTTTCGACTTCTTCACCTTCTTCGAAAGCTTTGTCTCAGAAAGCTTCTTCTTCATCTTCCAGACACTCCCTTCAGTTTGGGGTTGAACCAACAGCCGCGAGTGGCCACCAATGCCTTGGCACCAAGCCGACGGAGAAAACGGAAGGGCCTCTCGATTCGCTTCCGGACCCCCCTCTCTCTCCGAGTCCAAGCAGCCACCGATATCCGATCGACCAGGAGTAAGGTATACCCACCGATTCCGCTACGTTCATAGCTTCTTGTTCCGTTCGTAGTAAGGCCTGGAGGCCCCGATCGTAGCGTCCGATCGCTCCGTTCGTAGCGATGGCCTCCAACCTACTTGCGATGGCCACCGAGCATAGCGGTCCTTGCAGCTATTTCGTCTTTCACGGATTCACGACCGAAAAGAACATCCCCTCTACGAATCCGCGAACGGTCACTCCGGTCGGGCCATCTATGACATCTATGAGTCACGAATTGAGCCCGAAAAACTCCGGACCTTTCCCGTCGGGTGAGAGGTCTCATCTGGGAGGTCCACAAACGGAAAATGCGACCTGGAGCTCCACAAGCGCGCCTCATTTTTCCACTTCTGTCCCCAGATGAAAAAACAAAAAAGAAGAACAAAACCCGTCCCTTCAGCGTCTTGGCCAAGGTGCGGCATTGAACCTTGGACGTGCGTCAAACCACAGGCCACAGGATCAGATCTCGATTTATCGCGGGACTCTTCATCAGCAAGGTATCTTCATCGTTGCTTAAATGTGTTTAAATCAACGTTGAAAGATGTTGAAAGCTTCATCAGCTCATCTTCCTCTTCTTGCCGCTGTCTCCGAGAAAGGCTTCTTTGGCTAAGTTCTCAACTTGGCAATCGCTCTGGGGGAAAGGTCCATGACCAGCAGGGCGGCAAGCACCACCAGACCTAAATCCGATATAGGCTCGGGCCGTGTGGACACTCCTCCGTTTGGCAGCATTCGTTGCACCATTCGACTACCCTTATGGTGCATGGTGCTTGCTTTTGCATTTGCGTTTCATCGGTTTGAAACCTGAGAAAGCCCGACTTCTGGTAGGCAGTCTCAGAGGTCTGCCTTGCCAACTTGTGCAGACCTGGCGCAGAATCCGAGTCCGGGACAGTCTCCGGGACGGTCGAATCAAGTCGAATCCAAGAGGCAGTGGTAGCCACCCGCGTTGCCCGGTGTCTTCCAGTCAGCTGGGCCTGAAAGTAAGAAGTTGTCAGCTGGACTCCTTGACATGGCTGGAGCTGATCCAAAGCGCATCTTCACTGGTCCCTTCCCTCTTGGAAGCAGAAAAGAACGTTCCTTTCCACTTGATCTAGTCAAATCTAGTCTTTATCTGAGCGACATTGGTGCACAGTTCCACTGCCGCATGAGGTGATTCCATTCTCCTGCAGAACAAAGCATTGAAGCTGGCAATTGTCGTCACCCAGCGGCAAGGTGTTTGAAGATCCGAGAACACACCACCAGAGGCATGCCAAAGAAACAAGCATTGTTTGTGCTGTGAAAGACTCTGGGAGTCAGGCATCCGACACACCACCTGAGATGCCACTCCCACCGCCGCTGCTGTAGCTGCCACCGCCGCTGCTGTAGCTGCCACCGCCGCTGCTGTAGCTGCCGCCACCGCTGCTGTAGCCACCGCCGCTGCTGTAGCCACCGCCGCTGCTGTAGCTGCCACCACCGCTGCTGTAGCTGCCGCCTCCGCTGCTGTAGCTGCCGCCACCGCTGCCGTAGCTGCCATAGCTGTGGCTACCGTAGCCATGGCTGCCATAGTGGCCATAGCTACGGTGGCTGTAGCCATAGCCTGGGCTGCTGTAGCTATGTGTTGTGTAATGGTGGCCACCATACCCTCCGTAACGGCCGCCGCCGTAGCTGCTGAACTCGTGGCCAGAGCTGCCCTCAGTGGGAAAGTGCATGTCAAAGCAATTCTAGGGAGAAGGTTGCCTCTTCTATATATAGAATCTTGTAAACCTATTCTATCCATTTGCATCCATTTCAGCTTAAGGATGCTTAAGGGAAGAATCTATACAACATCAGCTCAAGGGCAAATGATTCCAAAAAGCGTAGGTACCGTAGGGAGCATTCGTCCATCAAGAAGTTGCCTGTAGGCCATGTTGGCTCGTGTCCCTTCTAAGCCTCTGGCGGCATGTTTTACATGGACCTTGCATGCATCGGGCCGCAAAAAACAAACAAACACGATACAGCCACGATGTTGGACCTCCAGTTTGCCATGCGCGTTCTATCAGACCGTCAGACCGTCAGACCCTTTGAATTTCAACAGAATGTTCAAAACAGATTGGAAAAAAGCACCGACTGGTTCTCTTTGGTTCAGAAAGTAACTTGACTTTGAGGAACGGTGTCTAATGAGATTCGTCTTCCGTTGCTTCTCCAATCTTCTTCGTCTTCAAACGGCGAGTGGTTCATCACGACCAAATCGCTTTTGCCAGCTCTGAGGGTTTCACGATGTGATGCACCTGAAGTGGTTCATGTCAGTTTTCTGTCCCTGTGATTCAAGTCAGGTGTTGCTTCGATGTCACACAGAAACAGCATCTTGCATCTTGGATGTTTGGTCCGGGCGTTGGGATTTCCTCCGCTGAAGAGGGTCAATCTTGCTCGGAACAGACCGTCTGCAACATTCTCGAAACCGCTATGTGTCCCTGTTTCTGGGGAAAACAATCTCAATGAACCATCACGATCACAAAGAACTCGATTGTAATGCCTAATTAATGACGCGATCGGTAGTACCCGTCTCTGATCTTCCGACCACAGTGTGCGATGTCGGTGCCCAAGAGCTCGAATCTCCCCCAACAATGGCCTAGCGCCGCGGAAGCTTCGTTTCTGCGAGAAATCGAAGAACGGCATGTCAATCCACACAATGTGATGTCGCCCAACCAACCACGACCACAAGCTGTTTGTCGCATTCAATTTCAGCTACAAAAGAAGGGTTCACATGCATTGTACTTGTGATTCTCAACTCCACACCAAGCCTCATGCATCTTTTGATCCTTTCTTCCCAACTAGGCCCGCGGCACTGCTGGAGCTTGATGGTGCCCAAGAGCTCTCGTCTCCTCCGACAATGACCTCGCACAAGCTCCGGAAGAACATCCACTCATACAATGTGATTATGCTCAATATTGCTCAATGCAAACTCTCGAACATCGCAACGGCTTTCTAGAACTCTTGAAATATACGCAACCGAGGCCAACTTTAGTAAGACTAGGGGCCTTGCATGATGTTGCTAGGTCCCAAGCATGATGGGAGCTTGAGGGTGCCCAAGAGCTTGAATCTCCGCCAACAATGGCCTAGTTGAAAGAACTGATCTTGTCAGGACACCATGGAGAATGTGCCTCAAAGGACAACTGGACTATATATAGAATTGCTATGGAAGCATGAAGGTGTGATAGAGGAAATCCATTATGTTCAGTCGGGGAGGCACATATTTTAAAGAGAGAACACGATTGAAAATGATAGGCCAAAAATACTATGTGAAGGGTGTTTGTTATCTCTCTTATGAAACTCCCTTGATAAACATCTAAAATGTGAAGGAAATTTCATTGGTCCCATTTTTGCTGTTGATAAATTGCAATCACATCTCCTTCTAAATCGTTCTAAATCTATTTGTAGTTGTTTTTTACCTTATAGTTATTTTGGTATCTCTCTGTATTGTTGTGCTAGGTAAACCAACCATAAATTAAAGACATTAAAGATAGAAAAGTGGAAGGTACAGTAGGACCGCACTACAAAATGTCATTTGCAAGCTGTGCCATGTTTACTTGAGCGGCTGATTTTGTTTGTGACATTTTTGCTTACAGTAACCACGCTTTCTCTCAAAGGACCCTATCCCTATCTGTTGTCAATATCTCCAGCAGGTCTAGTGACTAGCAATCGTCTTTTGCTCTTGCATTGGTGTCTGCTAGGCAACCACTTTGTAGTCAAGGTCAGCAAGTCCCTTATAGATTCAGTTGGTTCTACTTCTCTACCTCGTGTCATTATGTGTCAATCTCACTTGCTATCTGGTTCATGCCTGTGTACCGTGGCTAAAGTATCTCCCTTCCACAGGCCTACCTCGTTTCTAAAGTAATCTTTGATGTTGCACAAGAGCTTTCGTTTGCATTTCCTTTAAAGACCAAGACTGTGTTGGGCCCGCTGCACTGGAGCTTGATGGTGCCCAAGAGCTCTCGTCTCCTCCGACAATGACCTCGCACAAGCTCCGGAAGAACATCCACTCATGTAATGTGATTATGCTCAATATTGCTCAATGCAAACTCTCCAGCATCGCAATGGCTTTCTAGAACTCTTGAAATATACGCAACCGAGGCCAACTTTGGCAAGACTAGAGGCTTTGCATGATTTCGCTAGGTCCCAAGCATGATGGGAGCTTGAGGGTGCCCAAGAGCTTGAGTCTCCGCCAACAATGGCCTAGCTGAAAGAACTGATCTTGTCAGGTGCACAATAGAGAATGTGCCAAGAATTGCTATTTAAAAAATTATCCCGGCAAGAGACCCCAAACAGTGTGTGTGAGGTCTATAAGTTAATAAGCAGGAAGTCTAGAGATCTAGATGCATTGGGGTCCAGAGAGGTGATGGTGGTGATGAAGTGAAGGTGGGTATGAGTGAGCGTGGGTGAGAGGGAGTGTGAGGGTGAGTCGAGTGTGAGTGAGAGCGAGTGAGAGTCTGCGAGTGGGAGAGTGAGTGGGTGAGGAGTGTGAGTGTGAGTGGGAGTGGGAGAGTGAGTGAGTGAGTGTGTGAAGGAGTGCGAGTGCGAGTGAGAATGAGTGTGAGTGGGAGTGAGTGTGGATGAGAATGAGTGCGCGACTGCGAGTGAGAGTGGTAGAGTGTGTGTGAGTGCGAGTGTGAGTGCGAGTGTGAGTGAGAGTGAGAGTGGGAGTGTGAGGGAGTGTGAGTGTGAGTGAAACTGGGAGAGTGAGAGTGGGAGAGTGAGAGGGTGAGCATCTGAGAGCACAAAGTACAGGCCCCTCCCACGAAATCTGCACTTTGAGGTTCACCAAGCGCTGTGCCTGCCAACGAAATCTGCACTTCGAGGTTCACCATGCGCTGTGCCTGCCACGAAATCTGCACTTCGAGGTTCACCATGCGCTGTGCCTGCCACGAAATCTGCACTTCGAGGTTCACAAAGTGCCCTGCCTGCCACGAAATCTGCAGTTTGAGGTTCACCAAGCGCTGTGCCTGCCATGAAATCTGCACTTCGAGGCTCACCAAGTGCTGCACCTGCCGCGAAATCTGCACATCGATGGTCGCTGTGCCTGCACTTCGAGGTTCACCAAAGCGCTGCACCTGCCACGAACTCTGCACTTCGAGGTTCACCAAGTGCTGCACCTGCCACGAAATCTGCACTTCGAGGTTCACCAAGCGCTGCGCCTGCCATGAAATCTGCACTTCGAGGTTCACCAAGCGCTGTGCCTGCCACGAAATCTGTACTGCGAGGTTCACCAAGTGCTGCGCCTGCCACGAAATCTGCAAACGAGCCACATGTCCAAAAGTCACAGTTCACTGCACCTGTCACGAATTCTGAGCTCCTCGACGATCACCACCATGCCCAAAGTGCTGCACCTGCCACGAACACTGCACTTCGAAGTAAAACAGCTCCGATACCTTGCACCTGTCACGAAAAGTCGACTTTGGAGCACCAAAACACGAGGTTTCCCTTGCGCCTGCCGCGAAAAGTCACCACCATGTACGAAAATGTGCACGGCACCACAACGAGAGGGCAGTCGTTAGAAGCACCCCCCGCGGCCACCCAGACTTTGCGAGCCTGCACAGTCGAAGTGCACATTGACAATGTCGAGAACCATGAATGTACTTTTAAATAAATAGCAGCGAATTAGCCGTTCACGGCCGCGCGCTGCAGAACCGTAAGAACCCTCAGTGTGCCCACACTGTTTGGGTTAAAAGAACGAAGGTGTGATAGGAGGAAGTGAGATTGTTCAGTCGTGAAGGCACATATGTGAAACAAAGAAAACAAATGAACATAATAGGCCAAAAAAGCTACTATGTCAAGGGTGTTTGTTATCTTTGTCTTGTGAAACTCCCTTGATAAACATCTAAAATGTGAAGGGAATTGCATTGGTCCCATGTTCGCTGTTAATAGATTACGATCACATCTTCTTATACATAGTTCTCTATCTGTGTGTGGTGTTTTTAACTTATAGTTTTGTTGATATCTATTTATACAGTAATAGTGTGCAGGGTAAAACAACCATAGACTATATATTTAAAAAATTAAATAAAAACAAAAAAAGTAGGACCGCACCACACATGTCATTTGCAAGCTGAGACATGTTTACTTGAGCGGCTGATTTTGTTTGTAACTGTTTTACTTAACCGCTCTTTCTCTCAAAGGGACCCTATCTGTTATCAATGTCTCCAGTCTAGTGGCTAGCAACCGTCTTTCTCTGGCGGTGGTGTCTGCTGGGCAATCACATTGTAGTCAAGATCAACAAGTCCCTTACAGATTCTGCTGGTTCTGCTTCTCTACCTCGTTTCAATATGTGTCAGTCTCACTTGCTATCTGGTTCATGCCCCGTGAACTTTCCGCGCTCGAAGCGTACCGCGGCTAAAGTATCTCCCTTCCACAGGCCTACCTCGTTTCTAAAGTAATCTTTGATGTTGCACAAGAGCTTTCGTTTGCATTTCCCTTAAAGACCAAGACTGTGTTGGGCCCGCTGCACTGGAGCTTGATGGTGCCCAAGAGCTCTCGTCTCCTCCGACGATGACCTCGCACAAGCTCCGGAAGAACATCCACTCATAATGTCATACAATGTGAGTATGCTCAATATTGCTCAATGCAAACTCTCCAACATCGCAACGGCTTTCTAGAACTCTTGAAATATACGCAACCGAGGCCAACTTTGGCAAGACTAGGGGCTTTGCATGATGTTGCTAGGTCCCAAGCATGATGGGAGCTTGAGGGTGCCCAAGAGCTTGAATCTCCGCCAACAATGGCCTAGTTGAAAGAACTGATCTTGTCAGGACACCATGGAGAATGTGCCTCAAAGGACAACTGGACTATATATAGAATTGCTATAGAAGCATGAAGGTGTGATAGAGGAAATCCATTATGTTCAGTCGTGGAGGCACATATTTTAAAGAGAGAACACGATTGAAAATGATAGGCCAAAATACTACTATGTCAAGGGTGTGTGTTATCTCTCTTATGAAACTCCCTTGATAAACATCTAAAATGTGAAGGGAATTACATTGGTCCCATTTTTGCTGTTGATAAATTGCAATCACGTCTTCTTCTAAATATGTCTATATGTTTTTATAGTGATTTTCTACCTTATAGTTCTTTTGGTACAGTATCTAGTTATACTATTGTGCTGGGTAAAACAACGGTATATAAATTAAAGAGATGAAAGATTGAAAAAAAAAGTTGGACCGCACCACACAAAAATATCCCAAATCGCCACAGTGCATGATGTGATTTACAAGCTGCGACATGCTTGCTTGAGCGGCTGATTTTGTTTGTGACTCTATTAAGCGCTTTTTCTCCCAAAGGGGCCCTAGACCCAATCTGTTATCAATATCTCCAGCAGATCTAGTCAATAGGAACCTTCGGTTTTTGTGCGGTGGTGTCTGCTGGGCAACCACTTTGTAGTCAAGATCAACAAGTCCCTTATAGATTCTGCTGGTTCTGCTTCTCTACCTCGTTTCAATATGTGTCAGTCTCACTTGCTATCTGGTTCATGCCCCGTGAACTTTCCGCGCTCGAAGTGTACCGTGGCTAAAGTATCTCCCTTCCACAGGCCTACCTCGTTTCTAAAGTAATCTTTGATGTTGCACAAGAGCTTTCGTTTGCATTTCCCTTAAAGACCAAGACTGTGTTGGGCCCGCTGCACTGGAGCTTGATGGTGCCCAAGAGCTCTCGTCTCCTCCGACGATGACCTCGCACAAGCTCCGGAAGAACATCCACTCATCTACTCTCTGCACACTTTGTTCGTGCAAGTTGACGCCCATAAAATGTCAACTGAACTCCAAAACCTTTGCCACATGCCCACTACTTCTAGCCTTCTAGCTAGTCACATGCGTTCTACTTCTCAACTCTCCATGCCTTTTCACTTCTCTGCAGACTGATGGTGAAGTTCCTGCAACCCGCTGCACTGGTCTGCCCAGGCCCGCTGCACTGCTAGAGCTTGATGGTGCCCAAGAGCTCTCGTCTCCTCCGACAATGACCTCGAGCGGACCCAACCCGGCAGGAGATCCATGCAAATGTGTCGGTGCTTATAGCAAACCAAGGTTATCATGCTTCATGTTGCCATGTTTCGGAAAAAGGGTGCTACAGGTGCTTAAAGCGTCTCAACTACATGCTACAAGTCTCAAATCTGGTCAACTCAGCTGCTCTTGCCATAAATCCCAGCATGGCTTCGCATGGCGTAGCTAGGTCCCGAGCATGGTGGGAGCTTGAGGGTGTCCAAGAGCTGGAATCTCCGCCAGGAAGGCCCTAGCTCATGAGAACTTGTGAGTGCTGACATGTGCGATGCGGCCCAAAGAAAGCTTGGCTTCGCACTGGTGGTCTGTTCATTCCGAAAGGCATGCTAGAGTCTTGAGAAAATTCCCAAAGAAACGGTTTAACACTCGTCCTCTGAACTCAAGGCTCGGCGAGGTCTGCATGAGATACACTCGTATGATCTCGTAATATCTCGTATGTGCCTCTCATGTGTTGAAAACACATCTGGGTGTGAAGAGGAATACTGTATTTCTGGATGGCTTCCTTTTGCGGAAATCCACTTTTGCGGAAGAGGCACGCAACTCTTCGGTCTTTTGTCAAAAACGTCCGGATCCGAGGCTCAAGGACGTAGACGTGGGGAAGCTCTTCTGCATGGACATGGGGAATTCCAAAGGACCAGAAATGCCAATCAGCCAACCGAGTTTTGGAGCTGGTGATGGTTTGGAATCGTGACGTTTAACCCGACTTGGACGTCCAGGCAGATCCAGAGGAGTAGCTGGATCCATAAGAATGGCCGTAGCCCTGGGCAAGACCGGCAATGAGGAAGCCCCAAATCAAAAGTAGGGATGCAACTTGAGCTGTAGTAAGGTCCAGACAGATCCAAAGGAGCCAGAGTGGTGGTAGCTTCGATAGGAGCCAGAATGACCGTAGCCCTGCATGACATAGGAACAAGCAACTTGATGCACATTCAAGGTCATTGCAACCCTTGGTGAAATCAGCTCCAGGCAGATCCAAAGGAGCCAGAATGGTGCCAGCTGCCCTGAGTGGGGACAAAATCTGCCAATAGCCCATTAACGCTTTCCTCTTTTGTGGCCAAGCTGAAGAGAAAATCACTGCAAATAAAGTTCCAGGCAGATCCATACGAGCCAGAATGGCCATAGCCCTGACACCATCGGGGTCCGAAATGTCATAACACATGAATTGCCAATCTCTGTGTATGTGTGTGTTACTTGAGCTCCAGACAGATCCAAAAGAGCCAGAATGGTGCCAGCTGCCCTGTATACGGCACCGCTGACAAAAATGTGAAACAGCTCCAACACAACTCAACCAAGAAGAGGACAACATGGGGACTCACTTGGCACAATCCCAAGATGTATCATGTGATGTTGTCCGCAACTGCGATACATAGGGCTAAAATGGCGCTCTCGTATCACAACGTTCACTCGTTGGGGGAACCGTCAACCATCTGGTTGACGGTTGACCCCAACGTAAGAAGACGTCCAAAAAACACACCCAACCGAGGTCGAAGAAAGCCTGAGGGTTTTCTCCCAGACCGCTAAAGCGGGTTTTTGCGCTGAGGTCTCAGCAGATCCGCCGAAGCTTCCAGAGCCGCTGGAGCCCTTCACAGATTCAGATTCTGCGAGACCACTATCAAAGAAAAAGTCTGAGAGGAAAAAAGAAGGTGGACTTGGGCCCCTCTTTAAAAAGGTGACCATATTTCAAACATATTAAAATTCCTGCTTTCCCTTTGGAACTAGTCCTGTGCTGAGAAAGGGTGAATTGTGATGTCGCTTTCTGCTGAGGGCCCCTGCCGATCCGCCGAAGCTTCCAGAGCCGCCCTGAATCACAGGGACCATCCGTCGTTGGAATCGAAAAGACATCATCTTTTGGAGTGACAACGGTGCCACGAACTGCCGCGGGCGAGAACTAGATATACAACTAATCTGAATTTATCTGAGCTCAAGGCAGATCCCGAAGAAGCCTCAAATGAATCGCCCTTCTCTTGGCTTTCAAGCTCGGAGGGGACCCCACTCAACTGATGCAGAGATCTTCGATGTTCTAAGTGTCCAGCTTCACCACCAATGCCTTGGAACAGCTACACTTCAAACCAGATGGGAGGAAAACAAGATGCAAAGTTTGACTCCTTTACTCCAAACCAAAGTGTTTGTCTCAATGTGTCTCCCAAACAGAAACAAGTTTGACTGACATATTGCCTTCTCCACCTAACTGTGCATCCAAGATACTGCACTGGTCCTGGCAGCCAGCAATACGGCAACAATATATACTGTAGCTTCTTCTTCCTAGTTTGAAAAAAAGAACTCCACCCTTCATTTGGCCTCCAACCTATATAAAGACCAATGGCATGTCTTTCTGGCATGTCTTGGAACCCGTGCGCAACCGTGCGAAAACACCTTCGATCCCCTCCCCGCCTGGCAATCGGCTTCAGGGAACGGCCCATCGGAGGCAGGGCGGCAAGCACCACCCGAGCTGAAGGCAGGGAACAGGCACGAACGAAGTGAAGGAAGCTGTGGGCCCTTGTGGAAGACGTTCCGAAGGATGTGAGACGTAGAAAAACAAAAAGCACTTCCAGATGTGAGTCTGTAGGGGGGAGTATATAGAATCTCAGAGGCGCAAAATGGGGACTCTCGCAACATAGGGGACTCTTTTTTGCCGGTATGTTCCATGTATGTTCAAACCATGGCTTCGCATGACCACTTCGCCGTGAACATGGCGCATGATGGCACCAACTCTGTCACTCCCACCTCTGATAGGCAGCTTCCGATGCTTGGCGAGTCAACTTGTGCAGACCTCTACAGCAAGTACCACGAACGGAACGACGGCATGAACGAACTGCTTCAAAAGAACACCGCAGGGAGTTGTAGTCAAAAACAAAAAACAACATGATCTGAAAGGAGATGGAAGCAACATTTATAAGGTAGCAGCATCTCTTGCACCAAGAGGCAGTGGTAACCCATGATCTGTGAAGGATCCTTCCAAGATTCAGGGCCTCAGCTGAGATTCTCAGCTGGTCCAATATGTTGAACAAAGCTGCCAAAGTCTATCATGCCAAGCAACACTGGTGCATCGTTCCAGCTGCGCAAGCTGAGATAGAGGCCTTAGGAGTTCATGTGTTCGGGTCCTTTTGACAAGACTTGCTCTGGGCAAGTCCTTTGATGAATAGTAGATCGAAGATATCAAAGGCATGCACGCAGAACACAACAGCCTTGTGTGATAGAGGAGGAGGAGGTTCTGGATAGGGTGGGATGCATGTTTGTACAAGCAGAATCGTATCAAAAACTGCCTGTTTGTACAAACAGAATATTATCAAAAATGAGACTTGTGGAAAGGAGAATAGCATTCTATCCTAGGATAGTTTTGGATAAGGCAGAATGCCTGCATGTAGGCGTAGGTTCCACGAAGGATGGCATGCTTCCACAAACGTGAAGGCACTTTCAAAAGAGATGCCTTTTTAACATCCAATACAATTCTCAAACGTGCTTCTTTTAGGCTGGATCTGAGATATCTAGATCTGAATAAGGACCATTGTAAGACTTTGCACATGTAACTGATCAAGCGCAACATTTTAACAAATGATAAAGCACTGCCGCAACCTCCCAAACTCTTTTTGTCGAGAGTCGAGATCTATACATCCCCTCTTAGAAAAGGATCGTCAACCGTGACATCCTCGACTTGTGCTCCGACTCTCCTGTTCGACTCCTGGCGATCTCAGCGTCCCACGGCGAAGAGCTCCTGGCGACGGCGGCACCGCGCTCCGCGCTCGGCGCTCCGCGCTCGGCGCCGGGGGAACCCGCGGCGCCTTGGCGCCGAGGACATTGCCAGACGACACCGGGGAGGCAAACCTGACGAGTTCCGAGGCGCAGGGCCGACGCTGTGTTCACTGACCTAAGCTGACACCATCCAAGCCCAAGCAGCTTCAAAAGGACAATGGCTGCCACGGTCGCACAAACCAACCTCAGTGTCCCACTTCGCCCGAACGCGACGCGTCTCGGCAGATGAACCAACGAACTGTTGGAGGTACCGAGACTGGTACCGTCACGGTCCCCTCTCGGTACGTCGTCGCGATGGCCCGTCCACCTCTCTCGGTGTGAAAACCTCGACTTCCTCGAGACTCCGCAGGGCGTCCTCTTGAGTCGCGTGAACCAGCCCCGGCCGGCGTGGAGTCCGACGCGACAAGCGTCGCGTCGCGATCGCGATCGCGCGAGGTCGAGGACGGAGGAGAAACGGAGCAAATCAGAATGCAAGAGTTGGACAACAAAAACAAAGAACTTAAAGAAGAAGGCATATCGCGGCATATCGTGTTCCAGGCCACCAGACGTCCAAAAGCGAAGGCATGCAACCGCAAGAAATGGTGAGCCAATTCGAGCCCCCTCCCATGTCCACCCTTGTGCAGCTCGTCTGTTCCATGCTTTAGCATGCTTCAGCCAAGATGCCCAGCAGAGACGCCCCGCACCAGCCAACTCACAGAGCCTCGGAGCTTTGGAATCCAAGTAGTCCAAGGGATAGAAACACAGCTGAAATGGACTACTTTTTGGTGTGAAATGAAAGAAGCAAATCGCCTCGATGCTGGGTATGGGAGAAGTTTCTGGCCCATCACAATCTCTTCGTTATCATATCTTAGGTTGCTTCATGGTCTGGATAGCTCAAATCCAATCTTGTGCAGCCTGAAGAAATCCATGCTTGATCTTCGTCGATGAAGCATCTTCCAGTTTGATGGGTAATGACCAGTCAGCAAAGCCCTTTTGGCAAGAAGAATTCTGACTGGATTCAAGGCTCGAGATGTGGACTGACAGGCGAGTTGCTTCGAGCAGTTCTGGGATTTCGTCAACACATTCGAGCCATCGACTCTGGTGTCGATGTCCTCCCTCTGTTGAACAGACCTGCTTACTGTCAAGCAACTGTTCGTCTTCGCTTGCGGCACTTCCGTCTGTGCCTCCTGTGCAAAGCCAAATCAACTTGGTGAGAGACCTCACCAATTCACCAATAACATTTAATAGCTCTTTGCTTCCCATCAAAGGGCAGTGGTAGTCACCAGGAGGCTGCCTACAAATGGGGCCTTCTCAGTTGGAGACTGCTGTCAGCATAATGTACGACCACTCCAATTCTCCTCATCCTGCAAGTTCAGAGCTTCGTAGCTCATCGTCACTTCGGGTGCCTCACTGAAGGAAGGCGAGCAAGGGGGAGTGCGCGGTTGCAGACCCCCGCAAAGCTGTGCCGACAATTCCGATGCAACAAAAACAAATTTGAAGGACATGCCATCTTACAAGGGGCATGGACCTGATTTGAACTCTCTTCCGCCGAGGGTGCGGCAGGCAAAGCTCTTCTTCTCAACAGCAGAACAGATGTCAGGAACAGCTCGAGCCCAGATCATGTGCGATGAGGTTCCGGGAAAGCTTTGGCGAAAACGTGTGATGTTCAAGAATTTTCGGTCAGTGCTGGTCACAAACCACAAAACCACTGCAAACAAAACCTCCTACTGAATCGAAGTCGGTATCCAAACAATCCCTGTGCCGAGGGCAAGGGGGGATCCGGAAACGGCACATGCACCGTGTATTTCGAGTCTACGAGTCTACCAGAGTCTGTGCGCCGCTGCCGAAGTTTCGTTCGTCTTACCTCTCCAACTCTTCGGTGTGAACTACATTGTTGGCTGGTAGACACTCTACAAACAGCTGCCCTGCACATTGTTGTTGAGACTTGGCTACAAATGTCACTTGATTTTCTCCGGAGCCGCGCGCGTGTTCATTGACCGCCACTTTGGAGGGAGCAGTACTACATGAGCTCCGAAGAGGTTCATGCTTCCGTCTCAGAAATCGTCGTGAAACATATCTAAAGAACAGAGAGAGCTTCGGTGCTCATGAACAAGATCAAGTAAAACTAAACATGAAAAGAGATGAATCGAAGTTGAATTTTGCCATCGGTGCTATGGCTGCTTCTCAGCCCATCTGAGTTACTTCTTCTCAGATTTTTCGGACTTGGTCTTCAGCGAGAGCTTCTTGGTCTTGGCACTCTCCTTTTGGACCAAAAGCCTGGAATGGCCTCCGATACCTGACGTATCAAACACCGACGACCTCGCCAACGGAAACAGCACCTAGGAGCATTCTTGCTAGGAGCAAAGGGCATCGCTACTGGTAACAAGAAGCTACTAGGAACAAGTGCATCGCTTCTAGTAACAAGTGACTTACTAGTAGTAACAAGAAGCTACTAGGGGCTCCTGGCATCGCTACTGGTAACAAGAAGCTACTAGGAACAAGTGCATCGCTTCTAGTAACAAGTGCCTTACTATATAGTAGTAACAAGAAGCTACTAGGGGCTCCTGGCATCGCTACTGGTAACAAGAAGCTACCATGCCAATGTTCACACGACACGTAGCTTCCATGTCGCCCGGTTCCACCGAACAGTTCCACCGAGAACGCCCTAAGCGTGTTCTTGCGTTGTCCAAGTTGCGGCATTGGACCTCAATTCGGCTCCGAGTCCGAGTCCGTCGGCACACGGTCCCCAAAGCACCAAAAAGAGCTGCTTTGACCGACCTTTTTCGTTTCCATGGCGACGAGGTTCGCGCGCGGCGGCGGCGCTCCACTCCCAACACGGCATCCCAAAACGGCTCGGGCTCCCAACTTGGCAATCGCTGTGGGGGAAGGGTCCATCACCAGCAGGACGGCAGGCACCACCCGAGCTGCCGATGCGAGCACGGTCGACCGGTTTTCACGGTCGACCGGAGCAGCGTGTGAAAATGTTTTTTGACGCGTGAGGCCCAATTGGTGTGAACATGAAAGCGTCTCGCTATGGACTTTGACGTCAGGTGGGAAATGACATGAAATGACAAAACATAGTACAGCCAGATGTGATGAGATGAGCCAAGCTGACATATGGCAGTGAGCTGGCACGGGATGAGTATGGAAAATTGTTGCGAAGACGAGAGCTGAGATGACACACTTTAAGATGAGAGGAGCCGGAGGAGCCAAAGTGAAAGCTAGACGAGGAATGATATTGAGCCTGCACAAAGCAAGGTTCCCACAAAACCTTGCAGTTCCCTTGCGAACATGTGCAAACTACAAAAGTGCGCCGACTTTCCTGGAATGCTCTTACCAAGCTAAATTCAACATGTGCGAAAGAAAGCGACGACTTTGTCATAAACACTCAACAGATTCTGTCAACATGCGTACGTGCTCCAGTCGCCCCCTCCGCTCCGCCTCTGATAGGCAGCTTCAGAGGTCTGCCTCGCCAACTTGTGCAGGCCTTAGAAGTGCGAATCCGTTTGACACGGATCCGGACCCAAAGGCCGGCATCTGAAAATCCAAGAGGCAGTGGTAACCACCCGCGTTGCCCGGTGTCTTCCAGTCAGCTGGGCCTGAAAGTGAGCAAGCTAGGCAAGCTATGAAAATTGCAACAGGACAGCAGCTCTGACCCAGACGTGGGTGAAGGTTAAACACCAGTAGGTCTGAATCATCCCCGTCCTTTTGATAAAAAGTCATACAAACTCAAGTTAACATGCCCGGATACTTATTTCATCTCTTTATATGTATATATATACAGTATATAAGGCTATCCCTCTCGCAAACAGCCCTTAACATCCTGCTGAGAGACATTGGTGAAAGTGGCCCTCCTCGCAAGTGGAAATGCCACCACCGCTGCCGTAGCTGCCGCTGCCGCCGCCGCTGCTGTAGCTGCCACCACCGCTGCTGTAGCCGCCGCCTCCGCTGCTGTAGCTGTGGTGGTAGCTGCCACCACCGCTGCTGTAGCCACCACCGCCGTAGCCGCCGCCTCCGCTGCTGTAGCTGTGGTGGTAGCTGCCACCACCGCTGCTGTAGCCACCACCGCCGTAGCTGCCGCCTCCGCTGCTGTAGCTGTGGTGGTAGCTGCCACCACCGCCGTAGCTGCCACCTCCGCTGCCGTAGCTGTGGCGGTAGCTGTGGCGGCTGTAGCCATGTCCGCCATAGTGGCTGCCGCTTCCATAGTGGCCGTAGCCGCTGTAGCCTCCATGGCCATAGCCGCTGAACTCCGAGCTGCCCTCAGGAAAGGAATGTCGTTCAAAAAAAATAAATATATATATATATATCCAAAGACATCATTGCATCACGCATCACATGTGGAGACATGTGGAATCATGTGGAGATAGACGCACCATCATTGACAGGGAAAGAACGCAACGCCTAGCTGACCAAAGACATGGCACAAAAACAAAGCACATTTGACCAAAGACTGTTTCAGCTCTCCACTTACCAAGGATCCATCAATGCGCAGACCAGCAAAGCCAAGAAATTAGACTTATAATGATATATATATATACGCACATACAAAACAAGAACGAAAGGTTTGAAGATTATGTCAGAAAATCTGGCAACACCTGGTTGTTTCACCGACAGGCACCGTATTCGGTGAAAGATCAACGATCCCGGTTGATCATATGTTCATTGTACATGAGCTACTCTCAGATTCTGACTGCGTGACGTACATGTACCTCATGCCGAGGGTCTTTTTCTGGGCTTGTGAAAAGCCCATGTACATGAATGGAGAGAAGATCTAAACGGACCCAAAATAACATGGTGTTTTGAGGGTTTGATGACTCTTGATCCAGGTTCTTTTTCTACATACAAGGGTGTTTCGTCCATGACGGAGACGGACCTCATGTTGACTTGATTGTTGCTCGGCTGAGTGAGGTCCGACTTCATTTCAATCCAAAAAAACATAGTCAGGCTTTGGAAGATCGGGAGGCTATGATGCATGCGCTTGGGTCAGGCTATCATACTGGCCGGGCATTGGAAAGTGTGACTCATGATACTTCGACAAATTCGACAAACCTAGCTGTGCGATTTGCACTGGAGTGCTGAATCCTGGGACTTCTTCCATCAACTGGGTCCGCCATTGTTGTTTCTGGTTCAAAATTAACCGGTGGCAGCTATTCCTGCTATGGATTACCAGATCCTTGAAATCTCCACTTGGAAGTCAACTGGCAGCAATCATCCCCAATTCATATAGCCTAGCAGTGATAAAAAAATATGTGGGGCCTGAGCCCGGAGCTTATCAAATCGAAGTGTTGTTCATCAAAGATGGAACTGGACGAAGTGCTATAAGTCTTCCCGCCCTGCACTCTGAGTGTCTCACGACATGGTGGACCTGCAAAAGGTATGGTGACAAGCCACAGCTATGTACCATGGCTGCTGCTGTGTGCAGCTTCAAGTTTGCATACACTGACGCATTCATCCCTCGAGTGCAAAGGTAACCCTGGAGGGAGAGCACTCTCTAGCAGTAGCAGTGCTCTAGCCTGTGGAGTTATATTTGGAAAAAAGAAACAAAGTATCCGCCGTCTCTGTCTTTCGGAGCTTCTGACCACCGTGTGCGATGAGGGCGCCCATGAGCTTGAATCTCCGCCGACAATGGCCTAGCTGAAAGAAGGAATCTTGTCAATGCCCTAGTGTGGGCTGTGTCCCAAAGGAAAGTCGGCTTCGCAAAAGGACGTGTTGCTAAGCATGAATGATGGGAGCCTTTGGTTCTTTGGTTGTCCAAGCCAAATTGTGCAAGTTGGAGAGGCTCAAAAAATAGAAGCACCACTACAACCTATTTGCCACCTGCAGCTTCAGCTGCCTCGAAACGTGTTACAAGAACTCTATTTCCCAAATGGCAATACCCTGTTGATACCAAAGTCTCATGCCTTTCCTGCAACCCGGATCCAAGACTGTGTTGGGCCCGCTGCACTGGAGCTTGATGGTGCCCAAGAGCTCTCGTCTCCTCCGACGATGACCTCGCACAAGCTTCTGAAGAACATCCACTCATACAATGTGAGTATGCTCAATATTGCTCAATGCAAACTCTCCAACATCGCAACGGCTTTCTAGAACTCTTGAAATCTACGCAATCGAGGCCAACTTTGGCAAGACTAGGGGCTTTGCATGATGTTGCTAGGTCCCAAGCATGATGGGAGCTTGAAGGTGCCCAAGAGCTGGAATCTCCGCCAACAATGACCTCACAGGCACTTTGGCAGGACATTCATTTACACAAGGAGGAGGAGCTCAATGCAAACTCTCGAACTTCTCAACTATAGTAACTACATATAAGCTTCTACAAACCAGGAATCCTTCCCAATTCCTCTTTGTGAAAACAGAGCTTTGCAGCACATTGCTCAGGTCCCAAGCATGATCGGAGCTTGAGGGTGCCCAAGAGCTGGAATCTCCGCCAACAATGTCCTAGCAACAAGGAAAGGAAGAAGTGATGATTAAAAGGTCACAGCAGAAAATGGAAAGCAAAGCAAAAAGACAAGTACAAATGTGATAGGAAGATTAAGGTGAAAAGCAGGCGAAAGGAAAGGAACAAGAACAGTACAATTTTATACAAAAAATCAAAGGGGTCTATTCTGTTCTTCTTGCTTTGCCTCCCAAAAGCTAAAAGCCCCAAAGCCATCAGGTTTCAACTTGTCAAAGGCCACAGTCTTTCAAGGTGGCAATGCTCTTAATCAGGTAAACTGCAAAACATTGAACATCCCTACAACCAGTTTGCCACATGCAGCTTCAGCTGCCTCGAAACTCGTTACAAGAACTCTATTTCCCAACTCTCAATACCCTGTCAACAATCGAAGTCTCGTGCTTGTCCTGCAACCCTGATCCTTGCTCCCCAAGAAAACCAAAACATGTTTAGGCCAGCTGCACTGGAGCTTGAAGGTGCCCAAGAGCTGGAATCTCCGCCAACAATG
>CAXAMN010028350.1:317487-335565 GCA_963970005.1 Durusdinium trenchii | reverse complement strand
TAAGTTGCGCTACTCAGGGATCACTTTGGCCAGTGTGCTGTGGAAGAGCTAAGTTGCGCTACTCAGGATCCCTTTGGCCAGTGTGCTGTGGAAGAGCTAAGTTGCGCTAGTGCTGTGGAAGAGCTAAGTTGCGCTACTTTGGCCAGTGTGCTGTGGAAGAGCTAAGTTGGGCTACCGGGCGTACTGAAGTCCAAAGTTCTAAAAATCTAACAACCCCACAGTCCTACGGGTGGGGAAATATGTGGGGCCTGAGCCCGGAGCTTATCAAATTGAAGTTTTGTTCATCAAAGATGGAACTGGACGAAGTGCTATAAGTCTTCCCGCCCTGCACTCTGAGTGTCTCACGACATGGTGGACCTGCAAAAGGTATGGTGACAAGCCACAGCTATGTACCATGGCTGCTGCTGTGTGCAGCTTCAAGTTTGCATACGCTGACGCATTCATCTCTCGAGTGCAAAGGTAACCCTGCAGGGAGAGCACTCTCTAGCAGTGCTCTAGCCTCTGGAGTTGGTTTGGAAAAAAGAGCCCTCAACAAGCCCAGCCGTCTCTGTCTTTCAGAGCTTCTGACCACAGTGTGCGATGATGAGGGCGCCCATGAGCTTGAATCTCCACCAACAATGACCTCACAGACCCTCTGGCAGGATATTCATCTATATAATCAGGATATTCAATGCAAACTCTCAAAGCATCCCAACTAACTACATGTTTCAAGTCTCAAATCTGGTCACTTTCTGCAACACTTCCAACCCAGCTGCTCTTGCCATAAGACCCAGCATGGCTTCGCATGGCGTAGCTAGGTCACGAGCATGGTGGGAGCTTGAGGGTGTCCAAGAGCTGGAATCTCCGCCAGGAAGGCCCTCGCTAGGAGAGCGGATCTTGTCAATGCACACTGACATCGCACTGACATGGCTGTGGGTCAAGACTCAGAGCCCCAAACTAGGGTAGGTTGATCTCCCCAGGTAGTCTGTTCTGTTCTTCCCGTCGCGTCGAACGATATCTCGACTGGTATGCTAAGCATTCTGCATAGCATCCTCCACTCATGTGAGTTCACATGAGACCCCTAATTAGGATTCCACGCTGTCAAAGCTAAATGCCCATGCTTGCAAACGGGCAGTTGAAACACTAGCTAAGATGCGAGCAAATCGGACCTTTTGCTCATGATCAAAGAAAATTTCCGCTCCGTCAATTGTTCCATTCGGGAGGGATTTACCTATACATTTGTTTCTGTGTCTATTGTGACGGCCGGGGATGAACATGTCCTGAGAAAGAGTTCTAAAGGCCGCAACCACCTGCTTGAAGTCAGTCGCCAAGTCACGAAAAGTGTGAAGTGACGGGTCATAGGAGGGTAGGGACCATCCTTGAAGATAGAAAAGGACAGCAAGTTCCATGTACGAAGTAACCGCATCCTCCGCAACACGCCACTTTTGAGCAGCAAAAAAGGAAACTAGTTGTGTCCAATCATGAGCCCGGTCACACCAAGTTGGTGGGATGGCCACCTGCGACATAACAAAAGATGGAGTCCACTGAAAACATTGGGGCTGAGGATTCCAGTCCCAGTTGGGAAACAATGCATAGACATCCTCCGACATTTCTTCTTCCGCAATTCGTGCCTCCTGTTTGTCAAGCATCGCAGTACTCTGAAGGCCAGCAATGTCCATGTTTAGACATGTTAGCCAGTCTTGTCTGCTGGTGATGGAGTCCTTAAGTAGCCATTCATCTCTCGGGTGTACACTTGTGGCTTCCAGAGCATGGATTTTGGCATGTTTGTCAGCAAAGCGATTGCCAATTATGTGTCGAACTTCCGTTTTGTGGGCATGAGCCATTTCCGGAGTAATGAATTGTTCTGGTAAATGTTCGAACAGGTGCGATGGAATCCACGTCAGGGAAAAGGGGACCGGATGACAAAGATGGATTTCGTTCCATCTTTTCGAGATTGCATGCCACCACGCTAAATGGGACCACGAGTCCTTGGGTTCACCCAAAAGGCAAAGCTCTTGAAACTGATCAACAATTGTCTTGCAATCAGTGAACATCTCTGTGGGCCCTGCACACTTACAAATAGCAAAGACCAAAGCCCAAAGTTCCGTTGTATAGGCCGAAATCTGAAAATGACGGACAGGGCCTCCAAAGAGTTCCTTAGAATGCGAGTCAACAATGGAAAAACCGCCAGCTGAGAGCCAAAAGATGTCGGGCCAAAAGACCGATCCATCAGACCACCACTCAACTTTCGGAGCGAGGGAATCAAATGGAGGTTGCAGAATCTGGTTCGGATCATTCCAATCAAGGCGGTGCTTAATGACCCCAATGGGGCGCTCCACGATCCCCAGAAGCCCAAAGTTGGGCCCATATTCATGGAGAGGGAGAGGGGGATGATCAGCATGATATCGCTCACAATCATGAACCAGGTGGGATAAGGATTCTTTGACCTTGCCACAGAATCTGCAGAGGTCAGTCTGGTCCAGCTGGGCAGCGAAAATTCTGTCACGAGTCAACGTGCAACCAACCAACTGAGCAATAAAATGGCTCTCGACCAAGGGCTTGGATTCATGCTGAATCTTGGAATGCTTGCGAAGACCACAAGAAAGATCAAAATCCAAAATCCCCGTCGGTTGGCGAAAATCTTTGCGATGCTGATTAGCAGCTTCAAGGTAACATTTATGTCTCGAAAGGCGATGCAGTAGCGTTTTTATGTCTTTGGGGTGTACATCCCAGGCAGGCGTGAGCAGCTTACCACTAAACGAAATAACCAAGTCCTTGGAGAGCTGAAGGCCGAAAAAGGAAAAGGCTTGAGAGACTCGAGTCAAGAAAGCAGTCTCCAACTCACAATGAGCTGCCGCCCATCTACACTTATCGAGGGCGTTGCCCGGCATACGAAGGAATCGCAAAAATTCCATGATCGTGTGATATGCTTTTGCACATGTCGGTTCATTCCTGTGTGGTTCAGACAGGAATGCCAAGACAAGGGCACGGGACCGCCAATGTGGCCTTCGGCCCCATAGCGCATGCACAATCTCAGACTGGAACTTTCTGGCAAATTCCTTGGGAATTTGGTTAAGGGAGGCAGCATAGCAAAACCTGGGAATGACCTTGACACCAATGAAGAAACACTTGGTTTTCACAGGAAGCGGAAGGGCTTTAATATGTTTGATTTCTTTGATGATGGCGGTAACCTTCTTTTCTTCAAAATGAAAAGCCTGGCGTTTGGAGGTGGGAATTGAAGCACCAAGCACATCGATTTCAAGTTGAAGAATCATCTCAGGCCAAAGTTGCTTACAAACTTTTCTAGCCTTGGTGGAGGTCCCCCAAACAACACATTTCTTGTCATTGAGAAGCTGACCGGACAGTAAGTCCCAGAACCGTGTGGTTTCGACGGCATGGGCCAACACCTGGGCGTGTTCGAGTCGGGCCCAAAGGTATGCATCATCAATGTAAGCCATCGCTACCACTTCAGGAAGCAGGTTCATGAACACCACCCAGACCTTCGAGTAGACATTGATGGCAACGAGGGAGAAACTATCTCCTTGCGCAATTCCATTAGCAGCATGGGTAGCGACAGGCGAACACCAACTCTTAAATGAAAGATGACGGTGGAGGCCATCATACAGTTTGCTGAAAATGGAAACGATTTTACGATCAATCCCAAACGCCAGCATGAGACAGGAGGCAAAGGAAGGGATAATCCTGTCGAAGCATTTGGCTTTGTCCAATTTCAGTCCAATTAGGTCATACTCTTGGGCATTGGCGATGTCGATATCAAGTTTCAGCTGAGTCTGAATACAAGACATGCTGCGACCCTGGACTCCACCTACCAGTTGGGATGGCATGGAATTGATCTGCCAACCACGTAGCTGTCTAAATCGAGCTCCTGAATATGCCAGGTAAAGCACTGGAAGAACGGTTATGAGGCGTTTCTGCATGGGGTGCGAAGACCCATTCTTGTTCAAAATGATCTGCCTGGCACACGTCAGGGTTGGCGGCAACGGATCATCAGAGATCTCAAGCTCAGCGAAGATCTTGGCGAATGGACGGAAGCATACTGCAGGGAGCAGCTGCAATTCCTGAGTTCGCCAACCGTCAAAACCCGGGGCCGCTTGGGAATTCCTAGCCTGAATCGTGGTCCACATAGCATGTTCATCAATTGGCTGACACTCAAATTGCTCAGCATGGTCACGGATGTAAGGCCAAATGACATCCAACATGCGAAGGGGGTGATCGGCTTGGATATTACAAGCAAAAACATCATCCCAGGCGTTATTGAAGGTGCTAATGGCCTGATTCGGATCTACGATGATGTTCCCTTCAGAATCTTGCAATAAGTTGGCCGGTTCTTCACACGCACGGTTGCGAAGATGTTTGAAAATGAACTTGTTCCCACAACGAGCATCTTCTTGAATCTTCAGTCTCCAGCGATGGATGCGTGCCAGTTTGGTCTTGACATCGTAAGTACGAGCGGCATCTCCCACCCAGGAAAGGTTGGACCACACCTGCAACAAAGTTGGAACCACCCCATGAGGCCATACACATGGGGATTGAAGCTCAACTAGCACCTTACGAAGTTTGAAACAAGTATTCAACGTGACCTGTGTGTCATGAAGGCTCCCTTGCAAACGAGAAAACCTGGCAAAAAGCTCTTGAAGTCCCCTGTATGCACGACAGAATCTCGAAAGTTTATTCTTAGAGGCGCCTCCAAACAAGTTCTGCCCCGGGCAGACACGTTTGGAGCGAAAGATCGGCGGCTGCCCACGAAGCTTAGGACCTTTACCCCAACGTGCACCATTCTGGAGGAGGAACGAGACACAATAGTCATTTGCGATCTTCCATTGGGAGTCCACATCTTCTGCATCATCAAAGGCCTGTGCAAAGGACTCAGACCAAAGGGCGTCTGCATGTTGGCCAGTGAAATGAGACTCCGAGGGGTTCGCTTGGTCAGTGTCAACACATAACGGAGCAGTACGATGGTGGATGAAACCGGAGATAAAAATCCGGGGCCATGAACAAACAATCCTCAAAGGTCGATGTTGAGTTTCAAAAGAAGTCACCGTTTCCGTTCTAACAAGGGCCGCACACGTGACATGATTGATGAGGATGGTATCAATGCTCGAACACCCTTCTTGACCGGAAAATGACCTATCCGATGAAAACGTGAGTTCACGGGACGGGAGCCCCTCAGCATCGAAGGAGAGGAAGGGATCCTCCCACTTGGCAAAATGGATTGCACTCGCAACAGCAGCGTAAGAAAGTGGCTCGGCTTGAAAGTCCCCCGCGATCACCACCGGCACGTCTCCAAATTGAGAGGAAATCTCGAAGATTTGTTCCAACACCCTATCGTTCCAAGCGTGGGGGTCTTGTTCGGAAGAGGCTCCAGTTCTTCCGTAGAAGGACCAAATGAGGGCCCGGACATGCCTCGAGACCTGGTGCCAAACCGCAGAAACTCTAGTGGAATCAAAGAGACCTTGGTATTGACCTGTGAGATCTTGAAGAGGATCAAAAGCTTGCGTGGTTTCGGGTGGAGCAAGGATCGCTGACCCTCCATGAGGTGTACGGGAAACACCATGGTTAGTAATGAGGCCCGGCAAGAGCTTAGACGGAAACAATTGGCGGCCTGTGGCTTGTACGCGAAAGGTGGCATCACGGTGATTATTCCGACCTATACGTGGCTCTTGAACACAGATGACCGAGTCTTGGGCAGTTTGGTTGTGCGAGAACAAGGACCATTCATCAGAAGGACCCTCCCCTGGAAAACCACGCGTGGAATCGAATTGTGAGCGGTTCGAATAAAAACACGGAAGATGGACAAAGCGATCAGCCGCAAAAAGGCAAGCAAGTATTTGGCACTTGAGCGGACAGCGAGATGTTGGTGCAAAATGCACCCACTTGGAATCGCCACTTTCAGAAAAATGGCTTGACACATGGTGCATGAAGCTCGGACCAAGCTCAACCACATACTTCACCAAAATAAAGAACTGAACGAAAACCCAGAGCAAAGTCCTGTCGGAGCTAATTAGGCACATTATCGAGAGAGCATCTGTTGGCTCTAGCTCAGGTGGATGGCGCACAGACAAAAAGAAGGAAGTGTGAAGGGCACACTTCCTCCCATCTAGCGAAAACGCAAAATTCGGCACAGAAGCAAGGCTTCGAATAAAGCACAACGTATAACAGGCGGCGCGAAGACGAATAAAAGAAAAGGAAGAGCCGAGCTTCTGTGCCAAGGACCGTCAGGGCCCCTGCCTCGAGAACTTGGTGGGAGGCGATTCCCCTGTCGCATCCCGGGAGCGCTGTGTCGACTGATTGAGCAATTGCCGAAGAACATCGCCAATCTCATCAAATCGGGTGTCAAATTTGTTCTCAAACGAAGACTGGCGTTGCTCAATGGCCGTCACTTGCTTGCCGAGTTGCTCAAATCGAGACTCTAGGGCATCGATTCTTGCCCTTTCATGCAAAGCAGGCGGAGGGACTGCCTGACTGGGCTTGTCATCCTTGGGCTTCTTCGGGCCACGATCTTTCCCTTTTCCTGAGGCTTTCCCACCAGCGAACTGCTGTGGCTGGTACTCCGTAAGCAGGATCTCGTGAACGACGGAGTCAATGGCAACGTAGAACTGCTTGTCAGCCGGCATCTTCTCAAAGCATAGGATCCAAACATGGACACCAGCACTCCGGTAGGTACGGAGAGGGATGGCAGCTAAGCTCGTGGCCTTAAGCGTGGCTTTGACGATGTCAATGGGAGCAGCTCCAGGTGGCCATCCCGATGATGCAACCTGACATTTGGGAATGATATGCATATTCTCCTCGCACAGGCGGATGTCATTCGGAAGGAGATGCTTACGGGCTTCCTTGATGTGACTGATCCAAACTCTCAATGCCAGACCTCTCTTGGTGAGGGAGACTCCCGCGTTGCCGGGAAGCGCTTGTGCTGCTATATTGATCTCACGCAGGCCCTTCTGAGAGCAAGGCCAGAACTTGGGAAGAATTGTCAGATCATCTGCACTGTGATTACGCTCCAAGAAGTCACGAAGGAGCAGGCCATCAAAGCCGGACGCTTGAAGGAGAATCTTCCTGTGGTCGTGACTGATCTTCATGATGCATTGGTATTGGTAGTCCTGTTTTCCCCCAGAAGGGTGTCTGTTCTGCCTGAAGGCGTAGAACGTGGATTGGTCAAGCTTCTGAGGAAATTTCTCTTGCATCAACGCTTGAATCCTCTTCAAGGGGTTGTCACGGATGCTCTCAAGAACTTCTTTTGCACAAAGCCTGTTGTCAACCTCGATGACAATCTCAGCGATGGCATTCGTCTTGAATTCGAAGGCAGGAGAAGCCGTCATAGTGTAGGAGATGTTACCTTCAAACGTGATCAACGTAACGATGCGCTTGTAGCTGGTGTTGATGGCACCGTCGTGAACCACAACCTCGAATGGTCCCGATGCAAGCTTGGAGAACTGCTGCAGTTGCCCTTGTTCAATGACCGGGATGAGAGCAGCAAGAGGTTGCTTGGTCTGAATCTTGGCTACCTCAGTGAGCTGGTTCTTGGTGATCATCACAATACCACCTTTGGCTCCTGTCAGTTGGTGACGATGGACCTGGGGAACAACCGTCTTGTCAGAAAGCCTGAAAGGATGGTCAGAGTCTAATCGCAGGTCTTCCCATTTCGCCTGGGATGCTGGAGTCTTCTTGGCCCAGGGATCCCGGATCTGCAGGAGGTCGACCGCCTTGTCCGTGTGTATGTCCATTGGCTGTGCTGCATGGGAAGGAGCAGATGCAGCACCCTGAGTGAGGGCTCCTCCAGAAGCAAAAGCCGGAGTGAATCGGCCTCTGAACAAATCATAAAGGTACCAAATGGTGGCATCTTGCGCAAACGCTTGAAGGCCGGCAATGGAAGATGAAGACCAAAGTTCATTAGCCCTCAGGATGGCTTCCGCCAGTCGTTGATCATCCATAACAGCTGCAATGCACTGCGTAACAGCCATGCCAGGTTTTGGCATCGTCACCTCGAGCTTGGTGAATAGCTCGTGCAGGAGTGTCCACCCACATAGTCCAAGTTGTGTGTCACAAGGAAGATGGATGAGCTGGAAAGTACCCTCTCCAAATCCAATCAGCCTCTGTAGCTGATCGACCAGGCAGGACAAGTCAGGGGCAAAATCCTGAGGGGCCAGAACCCAGGCAATTGTGAGGTCTTGCTGTCGATGAAGTTCACATGAGATCCAGTGCTGATCATACAGGATCAGAGCCACAGCCCTGGTGTGAAATCTGCAGTCTTCCTTGTAGCCACTAAACGCGCAAATCGCCCTGGTCTGCGAGTTCCACATGATGGGAGCAGTGATGGCAATCTCAGGATGGGCATAGCGTAGCAGTTGAAGAGCCCCATCAGCTACGTCACTTCCTAGCCAGCCAGGAAACCTGTGGAATTCATCAATTCTCCTGTTCTGGAACTCCTTCATGAATCTGTCATATTCATCATAGAGGAGGACCCTGCCAGGAAGCAACAGCGAAGGACCACGGGGCAGCTCCACCACGACAGCGTGATCAATGACCGGTGCAGCGTCATTCTCGTTCATAGCCATGTGGTAGAAGCATCCCAGCCTGATCTGGTGAGCGAAGTGCCAAAGCTCCGGAGGTGCATCGGCAGCAATCCAATCTTCGATGGAACTGGAAAGGACATCTTGAATCAACGTATATTTCCATTCCACCAAGTCCTCAAGATCCTCTTCATAAGAGTGGAGTTGATCATGTTGGTGAAGCTTCTCAAACCATCGGAAAAGCAACGCCCATCCACACATGTTGAACGGCTGAGGGAAGGCATGGACGAAGGTTTGGATTTTGCGGCCAGTGGTGTCCAACCTGCGAGCAAAAATCTGAGTCAGTCGGTGAGCCTTCAAACTGTCTAGGCCGAGGAAAGTGATACGCACTTCATCGCCACACCGGGTCAGTTCACTGCCAAACCAATGGCTACCAGAGAGGATGGCAAACCACGTAGTGGAGTCAGGGTGAACCTGCGGGAAACGTAGACTCATCAAAGTCAGACTCTTGTTCTTGCCACTGTACGATTGCGAATGATCTTGCATGAGCCTCTTGATCCATGAGCAACCATTTCATGGCATAGAGGAGCTCGTCGGAGGCACACCAGCCATTGGTATTGATGGCGAATTCACACCTTTCTGAGAGATTGGCTCCTGATCTCAAATGCCATGTGACATGATCCGATTGAGGATGTCCACCAGCAAAGATTCTCTGAGCGTTCTCCACCCGGCGAAGCTGTGGATCTTGATGCACCAGAGAAAACACGTCACCATTCTTGCACTCATGTGATTGGAGACCATCAAACGTGGTCCCATTGATGCGCTGGATGAGGTAGGATTGTTCTTGCCGAACCACACGCGTTTGAGGAGTGACGAATCCTTTGAGTTCAATGACTTGGAGATCAATGATCGACGTGAGGTTCTCCAAGATAATGCAGTTCTGCGATGACCGCGGGTCAGATAGGACCCACCACTCGTGCTGCGGCAGCCGAACAGAGCGACCTTCAAGGTGGTGGAAACTCCACTGGAAGAATCCAAAACGATGGAGAATTCCGTGGATTTCTTCAAAGTCAGTCCCATCGGCTCTGGACGTGACAAACACGATCTGAGGGTCCACACAACACAGCACTGTGGGGATCGCATTCTCAATCTGTCCAAAGAGGCCATTCTCGGAGGCGGTCTCAAAGAACTTGATCAACGCAAGAAAATCATCTTTCACACTCTCCTGGTCAAACGATGAGTCCGGCACCTGGATCGTCTCAATCTGATCAACTGTAGCAAAAGGGCACGTAGGTGAGACCTCAGGATCATCAGTTATGCTGTTGCTCTCTGCCAGATGGATGGTGGCGACAGTGGTTGCAGCGGCACATAGTTCCCACGACCAGGACAAAAGTGTCAAGTCATTGATGGATTCAATAGCTGACGCTACCACCGGTCCATGTCGAAGGGTGAACTGAGAAGCAGTATGTGTCGCAAGGGGGACACAAGAGGAGAGAAATTGAGCAACAGTCAAGTCTCCATTGCAAGATCCTTCAACATGTTCCGAACCACTGATGGGCGTGAGAACGAACTTCAAAGCACCACCGGCCATCGGGAAAGGTCGAAACGACAGCCTTTCACAGAGAAGGCTAGCTTTGACAATGGATAAAAAGTTCCCTTCAACAACAATGACAGCATTCTGAGTGGTAAGACGACTGTTCCAGACCTTGTGAACAAGATTCTCAATGTTGAGATGTTCCTGATTGATGGCTTGGAGCCCTACAAGCAAAGCAAGAGCGGCTTGCGGGACCGAAATTGCATTGCCAAAACCATGAAAGGCCTCAATGGGATCAACTGGGAGCGAGACTCTCTTGACCCCCCCAAGTAAAGCAGCAATACGAGTGGGCTCAATCAGGGAAAAAGAACCCTCATGGACAACAAGCGAAGCGAAGATGCCCTTTTGGGCAAGATGCATCGAATCTAGTTCATGCTGCCTCCCATACATGGCACAACAGGTGGGCAAGGGTTCCGACCTCGAGGCGACCCTGTGCATCAAAACATGTTCCCTATCTATCACGGTCGAAAGTCGAGCCTTCTTTGCAGGCGGCAGGAACTGGCGAGAACCATAGACCTCCATCATATTCTCCGAGAGGCGCAAACCATCCTGGAATTCCTGAGGCACAGCGAACGAGGAGAGGGGACTATGCCATGGAACCTTGACCTCGGCACAAAGGCTATACTGACGAGAATTCTGTTCATGCTCATGGTCGGCACGAATCCACACCGAAAGCCATCTATCTCTCTTGTTGTCGGAGAGATGGTGATATTGCACGACCTGTTGCCAGACACGTTTAAAACCCCCTAGCTTCAGAATGTGAGAGACCAACCCGAAGTGGTGATGCTGGCAAATCTCGTCGGCACATTCAAAGATCTGAAGGTTTGGTCTCAAGGCCAGGATGTCAATCACAGCCTCCACGAAAGCAAAACCAGGGTCGGAATTAAGCCCCTGTGACTTTCCCCCTTTACTCCAAGAGACACAAGGTGGTGAAGCCGTTCCAACCGAGTTCAAAAGAAAGCTCACCTGATGCATGAACGAAATATCATCCACAGGAGTGCAGACTCCAATATGACTGCTTGGGTTCCATGGATGGGAGGATGGCGTCCTCCCCTGATGATACGGTGCACCAACCTGTCTAGACCATTGATCCATCGTGACTGGATCACTGTCAATGCAAACCTGCTGACCAAGAGGGGGCCATGAGGCATTCTCAAAAAGACACTCACACGCTTGGGACCAACCTCCAAAAGAACCCGAAAACAGGTGAAAAGCATTCACCGGCGATTCCCAGTCCCACTTCGGAGTCGGCGTCAGGCAAACATCCTCACAAAAGACAATGGCATCATCAGTAAAAGATTCAAACTTGCCGAATAGAGTGAGCAGATCACCCGACTCCCAACGCATCGATCGAGAGGACAATTTGGGAATGAACACTTCCCACAACACTTCATTCTTCTCCACAAATCCGATTCCAGGGCAGAAAAGGTAGGGGATAAGCTTCACACCGTCCTCAGCAATGTCCACAATCCTCCCTTGGAGGAGGCACATCCCTGAAAAGCAGACACGGAAGCCTGCCGTCCCGAGAGCACCAACCAGCTCAATCACCCGGGATTGCCAAGGTTCAACCAACTTCGAACGAATCATTGCGACCAAGCGGGGCATCACATCGTCTCTAAACCCAGTCTGAGGCACAAGTAGGCTCGACATCACAAGGACCGAGAAGAAGCCTAAAAGAAAGGCGACTTTGTCGACGTCGCACCTAGGTCTAAGAGAACCTAGCCAGCAACCCTGGGTGTCTCGTGCACCCTGAGCCCTGCGGCCTTGAACCTGGAGGGCTAGGTAGTCTGTTCTGTTCATTCTTGGTGGTCAACCAGGGTGTCCCGGTTTTGATCTACAGCCACATGTGCCCAGAAGAAAGCTTGCCTTCGCGGTGGTGGTCTTTTTGGAAAGACATGCCACCAAGCGAATGAATCTGCCATTTAGGTTTCGGTGCTTATATCCACAGTTTCTACAGGGGGGCTTATCTAGAATCTAGAAGGTGTTTGTGCCACGGGGACCTCTGTTTGCCGAGAGTAAACGATCATCTTGCAATGTCCTGTCACCAATTGGCAGGACAGGAATATCAATCCAAGACCTCCACAGTTGCACCACTCAATCTGCAAGAGCAAGGCTAATTTGCGTCAATCTGCTGGTGCTCACCCGATTAAATAGAAACCGCTGTGTTGCAACCATTTCGCCAGAGGGTTAGGCTCAGGGCCGCCCTCGATCCCTAAGGGCCGCCCTGCGCGGTTCGACATCACTAAACGGATCGAACGATCTGTCGTAGCGTCCGAAATCGCTCCGTTCGTAGCGAATTGGTGCGAATGCAGAATATAATCTCCAAATCAAAATCAAGATCAATGCTGAACTTCAGGTCCAGGCATATCCAGAGGAATGGTAGCTGGATCCATAAGAATGGCCATAGCCCTGGAAGCCCCAAATCAAAAGTAGGGATGCAACTTGAGCTGTAGTAAGGTCCAGGCAGATCCAAAGGAGCCAGAGTGGTGGTAGCTTCGATAGGAGCCAGAATGACCGTAGCCCTGCATGACATAGGAACAAGCAACTTGATGCACATTCAAGGTCATTGCAACCCTTGGTGAAATCAGCTCCAGGCAGATCCAAAGGAGCCAGAATGGTGCCAGCTGCCCTGAGTGTGGACAAAATCCACAAACAGCTCTTTACATTTAATGCCCAAGTTCAAGAGAAAAAGAGTTCAAGTGACAATCCTACCAAGCTCCAGGCCGATCCATACGAGCCGGAATGCCCGTAGCCCTGGCAGGTCCGCAAACTTGTCCAACATGAGAATGCCGATCGGTTGAGCTCCAGACAGATCCAAAAGAGCCAGAATGGTGCCAGCTGCCCTGCACACGGGATCAACACAGGTCCTTCCGATTGGCTCGCACTACGGATCGGTACAGCATCTGCGTGTAAGCCTGTGTACTATTCACCAGCATTTCTTGACGGCACTCCAACCATGTTTCCAAATGCTCTACATGAGGGCCCAAACCTTCAGCCTCGCGTCTTCACTGTGACTCATGATGTGTTGAGGATTATTTGGAGTAAGCCGGTGGCCAAAGCTCAAACACATTCAGAAACATATTCTCAGACTGGTTCAAACCATGTTTCACTAACGCTTGCCAGTCTCAGCACAGAATCTGTCTGGATCTTCATCTTCCCAGCACAGAGGTCCCGGCACCATACGAGCCAGATCCCTGACGTTCAAGCCACGACTGACCGTCATGGATAGTGACCCGATGTGACACGTGTCCTGAGGCGTCCACCGATCCCCAGCCGCTGGAGCCGGAGCCGCCCTGAGGTGAAACAGCCGGTGGGACGTATCCCCGCCCTACCTAATAGCAAAAGGATCCTCATAGCGATGGCCTCCAACCTACTAGCGATGGCAATGAAATATGTGGAGTATACGGTTACGAAGAACGCATCTGAGATCTAGGCAAATCCTCCAGAGCCAGAACTGGAATCCTGAAGCCGATGTGAAGCTGGTGGAATGGACTAGATCAACTAGATCGACTAGATCTATATCTGGGATGGAGAGCTCTCTGTTTCCAGTTTTAAAAATAGTCAAGTCTGGAAAGTCTCGGATGGCAAGTCTGGAGCTGCACGTCACGAGAGTTCTTGGACGTCAAGGGTCTCAGATTCAAAGAAATACGCATTCGTCCGGAGAATTTGTGATCCTTCATGATCCTTCCAGTAAAGTACATGATCTTTCTGTGAAAAATGTTGAAATGAGTGTGTATTAAAATGGGGGGACCTCCCAGGCCTTCCGACCCCCTGGAAGGTTCGGGAAATGGACCCAAACCTACTGGGACTCCCTATTAAAATACACCCAAATCTTCAAAGCAAACATCCACAGCTGGCCCTTCGCTGGCCGTTCACAACAGCCTTCGGCGAGCTGAGTTCTGAGAGCCCAGCTTCTCCGCCAATGCCTCAAACGGAGTGAGTGGAGTTTCATGACAGGTCGAAGATCAGATGCCGACGACAGATTCGGATCTCACAAGATTCTATACCATGTACATTCTCCCCAAGCCATTGCCAGAGTGATCCCGGAGTGATGACCAGTAGGGAAGGTAGAAAGGTAGCATCAAACTAGATGCAAAACCCAGCGTTTCACAGCCCCGAGTCTTCAGAACATCTCACCCTTATCACTGCCAAGATGCTGCATTGATCCTGGCACGGCGCTGCGGTGGCGAAAAAGCACCCGGCAGGTTGAAACATCGATTGCTCCGACTACTCAAGGTTCAACGAGAATCACAGACAGCTTCTGCAATCATGGAAAGAATGAAAACTGAACATGACAGCCCCATGTTTTTGGGCACGTGCAACCGATTCTCCCATATTCTCCCGGTAAAACAGACTCCATCCAGCCTGGCAATCGTCTTCTGGGAAAGGCCCATCAGATGCCGGTCGGCAGGCACCACCAGAGCTGCAGATGTCGAGGGCACGACGGTTTGCGCTGGACATGGGGCACGGGAGCCCAAAGGGATGGTGTAGCTGGGCCACAGGGGCGCGACCCCGAGATGAGGACTCTGGAGACCGTGCTTGACGCGTTGCCTTCGCGAAGCAACACGTTGTTGGAGGTGCGTCGAAAGCGGAGGTCTCCCGAAGCAAAATCCATGCGGGACGTCTCTCGAAAGATCGTCCCAAAGCTGCCATTGAAAGTAACTCTTCCATCTACAGCAAGTTGGATCAACTAAAGTTTGATGGAGAGAGAGAGAGAGATATAGAGAGAGAGAGCGAGAGCGAGAGCGAGAGTGAGTGTGGTGTGTGGTGTGGTTACAGTTCCAGTGTTTGATTTAAGGCGCTTTACTCCCAAACAAGCGGCCCAGCGCCAAAAACGCCCGGCACCTCTGGTAGGCCGCCTCCGATGTTTGCCGCGTCAACTTATGAAGACCTCGTCGCGTCCGTTTTGGGGCGCGGGAGACGGTGACCGCCTCGTCGCCCTATCACGATGCCGAGGGGCAGTGGTAGCCCATGATTTGGGAAGGATTCTTCCAGTCTTCTGGACCTGAAGGCGGCCAAGGCAAAGGCAAAAAAAACCATCTGCTTGCCAGTGAGTCGCAGAATCTCGGGACCTTTCATCTTCTGCACATCTCGTCAAGTCTCTTCTGCACATCTGTTTCTGAGGCAGGGTACATTGGTGCATCGTTCCCGCTGCACACGACTGGATCCCAGCCTGAGCCGCGCGCAGACGCTTCAACTTGGTCGTCCAAAGAGACATAGTTTGAAAGGACCGATGATGACCGAAGGAGCTTCTTTTCGTCTTTCAACACCTTTAGACGTTCATTACATCCCAGGGGATACGTTGCAAACATTTGACAGTGGTTGACTGGGATTCTTTACCCATTTTGCCGTGAGTCAATTTACCTGTGCTGGGAGTGTCGCTGAAGAAACCGAGCATCCGCACCGAGTAGAGTGCCTCACAAAAAGAGTGCCCATCCGGTCGATGAGAATGAGGCCGACACATTGAAACAGAGCTTTCCTTCCACTTCCCAGGCACTTCCCATGGGGTTGAACTAAGTTGAACGACAAAGTGGATAGGTTGTATAGTTGAAGGATAGTCAAGTCCACAACCAGGGGGCCCTTCCAAACACCTCGCGCCAAACGCCTGCGGGTGGAGGACATGGGAGGCAGCGGGAGGTGTGAACCTCGAAGCGATTGCAGAAGAAAAAATGGTGGTGAAGGTTCTATTCGGTCACTCAAAGCTGATGAACATTCTACTTGGTAAAGCCAAAGAGTTACAGTCAGTGTCAGACAGAATGAAGGACCAACAGAGGTTGAAGAACCCTATAGGTAACCTGGGTGAATTGGACAGTTGGTACAGGTAACGCCCGTAGCCCGTAGCCAATGACCTGTCCCCATGAACGTCCAGTGCTTCGACCCGGCTTCAAAAGGACCAGCGCTGCCACAGCCGCAAAAACCAGCCTCAGTAGTGGACAAAGAAGTTTACGCAGCTTCGAGTTGTTGGGCATTTCGAGAAGATGATGCAACTACAATCAACGATATATTCTTGCAGAAATGCACATCTCATGAAACATCCTCGTATGATCTCACATGCTCTTATTGTTCACTGCCCAGCTCCTTCTTTCGGCATTCCTTTCATACTTCTCTGTCTCCCTTTCACTTGAACCCCCCCAAACAAAAGCTTGGGCACCTGCAGATTCCGGGCGTTGTGCTAAATTGTGTATGTGGATATAGCTGAGGCTGAACGGAAAAAAAAAAAAAAAAAAACCGTCCCTTTCAGCGGAGGTTTCGTCGCCAGGCCGATTGCGGGTCCAGTTTTGGCGGACCGAACTCGGACTGTCCGCATGATCGGGTTGATCATGTGCAACCGCTGTTGGCGCCGTCAGAACCCGGACGTACGTACCCGTGGCTGTATAGAGTTGTGATGATGATAGATATGCACCTGGTACAAAGTTCACATAGCAATGTCTAAAATGATTGCAAAGAAACACTGGAAACAACACTGGTGAAACAACCATCACAAGCTATCACCAGCCATCACCACCCCCAGGATTCCGCCGGATTCCCGGCTGCATACCAAGGGGCACCGCAGAGACACCACGCACGAGCCACTTGTTGGATTTGCCTGCACGGGACGAGCCGTCGCCCCAAACGGCAACGAGGTGGTTTGCCCAAACATCGGTGTGCCACATCGGGGTGAGGTATGGACGCTCCAGATCAAACATCACTTCCGATCGAACACTTGCTCCATTTGCCTGGCAAACAATGACACCTTCAAGCCATGACATGGGAGTATTTGGTCCTCGGCTCACCAGGACCACGAAAAACCCATACCAATTGCCCCGTTGGCCAATCACTGTTCGGGCTGGCGGCTTTTCTCACACTCGCAGCTTCTCGGACCGTCTTCGCCTCATAGATCGCCTCATGGTCTTCGCTTAATGGTCTTCGCCTGTGAGACCAGCAGAACCACTTTCGGCTTCGTGTCCATCTCACCCTTCAGCACCCCCCGCGGGCGCTTCGGTGGAAGACGATCGCCAGGTCTCCGATGGTCCATTCCTTGGAATCCATCGTAGCGTTCTCCAAGGCGCTTGGAGGTCGGATCGAACGCCACATCTTGGAGGGAGCTTCGGAGAGTTCGCCTTCAGAGCGTTGGATCGAGGCCCAAAAAAGAAGTGATAATGCTTTCTTTTGGAGAGTTCGACTGGTCTTAGTGCGACCGTTCTTTTCCTCCAACTCCACCACAAAACAGTTGCTACATTCCAAACCAGCCGTTTCCGTCTCGTCCTCAAGCACCTTCGTCCTCGCCTCGCTTCAGCCCTTCGGGAAGTGCCACAGCAACGTTCGGACCTGGCGGTGAGGACCCCTTGAGGAACAGGTCGCTTTCGATAGGCCTTTGTGAACAGGTCATTTGAGGATGTTTGGAGGGGTCCCTCTAGTCTGAGGGGGCCCACATCTATATATTGCAGCAAAGGTCAAGGCACAAGGATGCTCAAGGCCTCTTCCCTTGTGAGCTCTGAGGAGTTCGTCTCTAAGGCAAAACGGATCAACTTCTGGTGGTTGTATCGCACGTCCTGCAAGCATTATCACGCCCAGCCGAGAGGCAAGTGAACATATGCTCTCAGGTTGCCAGTGAAGCTAATCGGAATCCCACTTTCGCCAGAACCAGTTTGTTCACGGAAGTGCACATGACCTCCGTCCTCTGGTCGGAAGGTCCATTGCTCTGGATCCATGCAGTTTGCGGCAAAGGGCAACTGATAGTTCGCCTTGCAGAAAAAAATACATCTGAAGCACTGGAGATCGAGCTGAAGCATCGATCTGAAGCATCGCAGTTGTTGAAACGACTGGGACAAGGCACGATCTCCGAATAGAGCAGGGCCAGTTCCAAATCGTTCTTGAGCAAAGCAAGCTGGGAGCACATGATAAAGCTGCCTCGGCCGAACCCTAGTCAACTTTGGACATCATTGTTGGCCTCAACACAAGAACAACAACCAAAGACTACGTGGTGGTGGGTGGCGG
>CAXAMN010028350.1:266819-312072 GCA_963970005.1 Durusdinium trenchii | reverse complement strand
GGCTCGCCACCGCACACCTGTCGAAACTTTGTTCAACAATACAGTTTGCTGACTCATGCACCTTTCCGTTCCCTCACCTTCCTTCCCATCGTGGGAATCGAGATAACTGAATACAATTGTCGAAGTGTGTGCGTCCACACCTGTTTCAAGTGTTCAAGCAGGGGGGCACAGCAGATGCAAGGGACTGCGCCTAACAAAGCTACCTTGCATCTGGGAAGCAGAGCCGATCAGCTCTGTGTACCTGCACTAACTTTAACCCGCTGCCTCACCCGTGTTAAACAATACTGTTGAAGCGGGTTCCTTCACCTTTCCGTTCCGTCAGCCAAGGTCTAATTGCGTGTAAAGTGGAGCTTCATTCACCGACTCAGCTCTTGCGAACATCAATCTAAGTGCGTTTCGCCACAGAGTCCCACTGAGGGCTGCGGTGTGATCCCCATCGAGGGGCGCAGCATGTGCATAGACCCAGATTTGGGGGACCCTCACTGATCGCTTCCTTCCTGCCCGTGACCTTCTCTCGGACTCTTACTAGCTTGCGGTGTTGCACGAGATTGCTGATCAAATGCCGCAGGGCTTACTGAGATCAAACTCCAGAACGGATCCTCGCATGCTGCTAGGTACATGTCATGCTGCTACGTAGTCACAGGCCACGTTCTTGAAACGTTCAAATACATGCGGCTAAGTATTCACTTTTCTGTTCTTTCCTTCTTGCTGTTGCTCTTGGTTTTCTCGGTCTTTTTCGTTTTCTAGAGGCTTTTTAGGTGTAACGGAGGCTTTTTCAGTCAAGGAAGTGCCGGTTACGGCTTTTGGTCACGCCTTCGGGCAAGGACCCCCACACCCCCACCCTACGCCCCTGCACCCCCTTGCACCTTCCTCTTCTTTTCTTGCCTTTTCGTTTGTCTTGTTCTTTCTCTCAGGCTTGCTAGGTGGACAATCAGGCCTTTTAGTCAATGCACACCCTGCCCACCCCTGCACCCCTTGCACCTTTCTGTTCTTGTCTTGCCTTTTCGTTTGCCTTGTTCTTTCTCTCAGGCTTCCTTGTTAGGTGGACATCCAGGCTCGTTTAGTCAACGCACTCCCTTGCCCCCCCCCACTCCCATCCGCAAGGAAAAATAGAGCGCGCCGGACTCCCGGATTTTTGTGTGTGTCCACACCTGCTTCAAACTGCGCCTAACAAAGCTACCTTGCATCTGGGAAGCAGAGCCGATCAGCTCTGTGTACCTGCACTAACTTTAACCCACTGCCTCACCCGTGTTAAACAATACTGTTGAAGCGGGTTCCTTCACCTTTCCGTTCCGTCAGCCAAGGTCTAATTGCATGTAAAGTAGAACTTCATTCACCGACTTAGCTCTTGCGAGCATCAATCTAAGTGCGTGTGTGTGTGTGTGTGCGTGTCACACTCCGTACCTAGGAGTCCTTTTCCACCAACACACGCAAGGGGCACCTGGAGCAGAGATAGGGCAGGTGCCAACGAAGACACCTATCTCTTGCTCGTGATATCGACGGGAGCCGTCCTGTCGACGTACCTGCTGAAGAAACTTTGTCCACGCTGTGACTCCACTTTGCCGGTTTTGTTTCCATGGCGGTTTTTGCATGCTACTCCCCACAAACAAGTTTCCCACCACATTGCAGCTGCCGCGCCACCGCTGTTTTCGGCAGACATGCAGAATGATTTGTTCAAACACCTTCAAGTGCTCGGACGATTCACCTTTCCGTTCCACCATCCATTTGACTGGGGACTATGACTGTTTTATTGGGATACCCCCACCCAATGGGTTTTGGTCTATGTTCCTTCTTCCAGAGGGTCGTTGCCTGGGAGGTCTCCCTTTTTGAAAAACACCGCCATGTCATGTCTCCAAACACAGCCAGGTCTTTCTTTCAAAGAAAATACAAAGGGAAGTAAAACATCTATTAATATACAGTAGATTGATTATAAACAAACGATAAGATAATTGTAGATATTAGTATGTAGCGCTACATCTAAACGATAATAGATTTGGTTTATCGTTTATGTATACAGTAACACCTACAACGGGCTCGGGTACACATCGGTCGCCTCCGGCTCCATGCCCACGTTGGTGGCGCGCTGCCGCCAGCGCTCGGAGTTGCCTTGGAGCTCCCGGATGCTGGGAGGCACCTGGGAGGCGAGCAGACTGAGCTGGAGAATTCGGTGAAGTGAAGCAGTGAATTTTTGTGTAAAACATGTGTAAACAAGCAATGTTTGTCTGATTTTGTCTGTATAGATGTGATTTCTCCTCTCTATAGTAAAGAAAGATGCCGGGAAACTTGGTCCATGGATCGCCGTCTTTCGAAACGAACCACGAAGCGGTTCGCAGACGGAAGCGCTCCTCGAAGATGTTGGCATCGCCACGATTCACCACTGTCACAGACATCCAGTCCTGGACCATGAAAAATGAGGGAGCCCCACCTAGTAAGCCTTTATCCAGTTGCACATGTCCCAAGAGAGGTGTGATGTTCTCTCCATCCTGCAATTCACACTTATGGTGGCTCAACGGGAGGAAATGGAAGAACACGTGAGCCACTCGACTCACAAGCGTTGCGACTCGTCCTCTTCGTCTTGCTTCACTACTTCTGTCACTGGCATCACCTGCGTGTGGAAGCCTGCGAGATCCGATGTGGAATCGCTTCCCCATCTCCCTGAAATTCAGTGCAAAAACCCAAGCAAGCAATTCCTCCCCCTGCGCCATGAGTGAAACGAAAGCACTGTGGATATGATCGATCCTCATACAGTAAGCCTCACTCGCTACTCAATTACTGAGCAGTTACCATCCTTTTCTGCCCTTTCCAGATCGCTTCGCCTGGTGCCGCCCCATGGTGCGCCAAGCGCCACAAAAACTCCCCGGCCGCCGTGCGCAGCACGTTGTCGGCCACGAGCACAGCTCCGGGCACCAAGCGGCCGCGCAGGAGCGACTGGGCGTGTCCGGGAACAGGTGGGACGTCTTTTTGAGGTAGTAGCTTCTTGTTACTAGTAGCTATTTGCTCCTAGTAGTACGGCCAGGAGCCCCTAGTAGCGTCCTTGCTCCTAGTAGCGATGCCCTTTGCTCCTAGTAGCTTCTTGTTACTAGTAAGGCGGATGTGGATGATAAGGACGAACTACCGCGTGAAGTTGATGGCTATCCACATATCCAAAAGAAGACAAAGCTCTGGCCATAACAGTGCGGTGGCACGTTGTATCCACCCGGGCTAGCTGGGCCAGCATGAAAAAAGTTGATCCCCGCCCGTGCCCAGACCAACTGAACCAACTGAAATGCAGGTTGCATCCTCTTCAGACTAGCTTCAAGCACTTCAGCATATTGTGAGCCCCACAAGTCCAGAAACACTGCACCAAAGCGATGCTTCAGCTGCGGTAGAAGCTGCCGCGAGTGTCCCGTTCGTAGCTCCACCCGAGAGCTTAGGCCTGGCTTCGGGACTGCGGATGGAGCAGGTCTTTGCCTTCACCATGGACCATGGCTATGCATGTTCTTCCGGGTCGATTCACACAATCCTTAACAGACAGATCAAACATCCCAGCCTGCAAATCTACTAAGCCCCTTACCCCCCCCACCACAGGTCTCTGAAGGTCACAAGAAGACCACTTGAGGTTGGCTCCTGCTCATCCTGCTGTGGAGTGCTGAAGGTGTTGAATGGTTTTGATACGTCTTGATGATATATGTTTTTGGTTTGTTTCCCCATGTCCTCCACCCCCACTCAGCTGAAGGTTGGCGCCTGCGAAGCTCAGAAGCACCTTGGCCATCGCGGCGACCGTGGGATCCAGCTCGATGGCCACCACATGAGCACCTCAACACGGCACCAGTGGCTTCAGAGCTTCGGATTCCATCGGCACCCCATGTCTAAGTCGAGCTCAAGCACAAACACGGAGGATTTAGCTGTTGTATACCTGTAAGTTCCTTCTCTATTCCAGTGGTTTCGGAGGTTCGATGGCATAAATCCTCAATGTCGGTGAAAGGTGGTGGATGTTTAGAAAATGGATCCCGTTTTCGAAAGACATCTTGGGGTGCCAGTGAAATCGAACCTCTGAAACCACTGTAATAGAGAAGGAACTTATACAACAGCAAAATCCTCCGTGTTTGTGCTTGAGCCCGACTTGGAAACAGGACAAACCTGAGTGGGAACCTGTGAATCAACACGGGTTGGTGTTTCGGATTGAATCAGCAGTGCTTTGAGAGGCGCACCTGCAAATCGCCGCGACAGCCGCAATGCTGAGCCACCACAGTACGCGCCCACGTCCAAAATGCTGGAGGTGGGAGCCCCTGAGACAGCATGGAGCCTCAACCAGGTGACGCCGTTGACTGCAGAGGACTATGAGACCTAAGCTGACCTACAGAAGTTTGAAGCAAGTCCTTTTTAGCCCGCCGGTACTTAATTTCAGTGGGCGCCTGGTTAATCAAGTAAGGCTAGTGGTTTAATTAAGTAAGCTAGTAGCTACTCGCCGCAGGATAGCTCACGCTTCAAGGAAGCTCCCCCCACCGCCCTACCTTGAAGAGGCGCTCGTACTATTCAGAACAAAAGAAGCATGTCTGTTCAGGACGCTACGATCGGGGCTCCTGGCCTTACTAGGAGCGATCGGACACTACGAACAGAGCTCGAGTCATGTTCCTCCATAGCTTGCGGTCATTGGTCGTCCCCAACGGCATTTTCCACGGCGGTGGCCGATCCTCGGTGAATCTGGGCCGAGCGGCAAAACGTCCGCCTTGCTGCCTCCGGCAAACTTGGCCCAGCCACCTGGGCAGAGCTGCAGAGACCAACTTGGTCAAACTGCATCCCATGAGGTCTGACAAGGCCTTTCAGTAAAGAAACGCTGACACATCATACACATCCGCCTGCTGCACCCAGCTCTCCTCCAAAGCTGTCCATGGCTTCCTCGACCTCATTCGCCCTTCCAAACTGCGCGAAGCGTAGCACATGCCTGCGCAGTTTCGCTGCACATTCGGATCGGCGCAGCTCAAAGGAGTCAACTCCCGCAATCGACGCATGGCGGCCTCTGGCTGCGTGCGCTCTGACCGATGTCTTGCGAGCACCCGGGCCTTAGCAGCGCCACCTCCTTCTGGTAGGGCAACCTGGAGAGGTGAATTCTGAGATGTTTGCTGCACCTGTTGGCTGCTTGGTCAGACATCCTCCCCTTGGTCAGCGCAGACAAACGTCCCAAGCTGTCCCAAGATAACCACCTTGTCATCTCACACTAATGCGATCCTTCTATCATTCATGCAGCATCTTTGTGGGTCGCATCTGTAGCTCACCTCCATCACTCCTGGCTAGATACATTCATTAAGCCAAGCCTGGGTCAGCCCATCTGTCCACCTGTCCATTTTTGATTGCAAAGAATTGAAAATCCGTCACCTTCCATCACCAATCATATCCCGTCATTGATGAACACTTCCATGATCTTTCATGATCTTTCATATCCTACGAGTACCATATCCTACCCACTTCCATGTTTCTTGGAGGCTAGGGTACTACCGCAGTCCCCAGCTCTCGATTTCAACGACCCATCCCACCAGTTCCCACCTTCCTGTGGCAGCTATTGGACCCAAAGCCTGCCGGAGCCCCACCATCAGCACCTCGACATCGCTCGGAGGCTCGGGTTCCGCGAGAAGAGAATGAGAGCGAGAAGAGAATGAGAGAATGGACGTAAAGAAACATCGAGATCTCACGAAGAAAACTACCAGCATAGACCCCAACAGTACACTGTTTGAAAAGAACCCCAACAGTAAACTGTTTGGGGAAAAACCTGTTTGAAAAGAAATATAAACAAACAACAAAGAGGCGTTTTAGGGTTTCGGGTCCCGGTCGGTTCTTGTTAGGATCACTGTCCACTGGTTGGGCTTGTTTGAAACTGACCAGGGTTTTGAAGTGGCAGGCAAGCCAAGCCACATGTAGCAGTGAATGGTTTGGGGTCCAGCTACACCTTTGTCCAAGATCACACTTTTTCAGACTAGAAAGCATCCTGGGCCATCTCAAAGATCCGGGCCTAACTGCCTGATCTATAGAAATCAAAACGCCTCTGCACGTGGACCCCGAATCTAAGTGCACAAACTCCAGATCCAGAAAAATACTGATCAAACTCCTCTGCACATCTGATCTGATCCTTCGGTCCTACAGAAAAATAATGGACCCTTGACTCCACTGACTCTAATAGATCCTCCCCACCGCTCGTCCCATCCGATCGTCCAACCCACCGCCTTCATGTCCCCTCGCTCCACCGCCGCGGCGGACCGTAGAACCTGTATCGCGATCGATTCGGCGACCTCTACGGAGTGCAGCGCCAAGAGAAATCACCCACCAACCCGAGTCCACCCGTGTGTGAGCGAGCATGGTGGTTAAGGAGGACCTTTGGGAGGTCAGAAGGCTAAGCAAGCACACAGGCGAAACGCGTGACACGGGCGAAACGCTGCACACCTGTGGCAAACCGGCAGGAAATTCCTTGCTGCTGGCATGCTCTGCAAGGCCGAGCAGTAGCTCTTGAGACCTTTCTGGATGTCCTCCCGGAGAGAGCACGAGCGGCGGAGGCATAGGCATAAGCAAGCTCGTAACGTTGGTACTGGGGCGGATGGTATTGATAGCCCTCACTCGCATCACAAGAAACTGGGGCACAAGAGTCCTTGAAACATGTTTACAATCTATAATCGTGAGGGCCACAACCGATCTAAAAAGCCGGCTTTCTGCCCGGGCTCCCAGTTCCCATCTTGAACCATTTCTGATGCGATAAAACTCGTGCATGACAATCAACTGTTACAGAGTTCCAGAAATCAAACCAAAACAAACTTGCGCAAGAAAACGACCTGTCCAATCGTTGAGCACTGGTTCACTGTGCGTGTCCTCTTTCAAAGACATTCTTCAAGGCCGCCAGGACTTCCAAACGTTTCCCTGGCCGCGGCTGCTCCAAGAGCTCGTCCGCCAGCCAGATCGCCTCCCAGAATGACCAGTTTTGACAGGAAAATATATATATATATAGACACACACATGAACTGGAGTAGATAGATGCAGCTGGAGTATACATGAACTGAGCAACTATACGCTTTTTGCAGTCACGGTTGAACTGGAGTTGCCGTGAAGCAAAATGCATCATTGTTCCCACCTCCTCCCATCGCTGTGCGCGGCAACAGGCCATGCAGGCGGCATCCAGGGCAGAAGCCGATCTGGGACATTTGCGCATTTGCGTTGCTCGTCGCCCACGTGAAAGCTGTTTCAAAAGAATCCCGGCCAATTCGATTATGGCAGATGATGGTGCATTATGAAAAAGCCTCTCAGTCAGGACGTTCAAGATCACTGCGACCAAAACACACAGCTGGATGCTGGGCAAGTAGAGACAAGGCCAAGGTCCAGTGCCCAACACGTTCTGCGCAACACAGCAAGACATGAAGCCCAGCTGCGTCCTGGAACGAAATCGAATGCACAGGAGAGCTACATCATGCTACAACACCTCACCCAGAATCATCAGAATCAGTGGAGAAACCGGAAAAACACCGTCGTCACCTACAAAAAGAGGCCTTATAATACCATCCAAGGTCAAAAGGTCATGAATTCGAGTGCTTTCAACCCCTGACGCCATCACCCAGTTGCCCCCTGTCCGTTCGCGGCGATTGAGATGCCAAGAGCAGAGCCTGGCGCCAGCATGCCGCGCGCTCGCAGGCACTCAAGGCAGCATTTAGACCTCGAGACAAGAGTGCAGCTGCAAGCGAAGTACAAGACAAGAACTCATCATGCTCATACTCTCATACTCATATACTGTCCACCTGTCCGTGAATTCAGAGACCTCACGACCCCACTACGCCACAGTCCATGGTATGGTTGTTTCAGGCATGCAACGGTTCTTGGCATACAGCACAGAACCCCTTGGACGCATCCTGAAGATTCCCAGACTACCACTGCTGAATCGAACTCAAGAGCTGCAGCTAGAAAAAAGAAAAAGAACATAAATTTGCAATCGTTTATCAATTCTTGCGTGTGTGACCAATTGAATAATTGTTGAGCAGCCTAGCGCAATGCGCTACGGCTGAATCATTGCCGAAGCACAGATCTCGTTGGGCTCCACAAAGCCATCTCGCATCCTCCGCAGAAAAACGACTTCTGTTGAACGACACGTTCGGCAATGAAGTGCCTTATATTACAAATTGGGCTTCTTCCACAGCTACCCGACATGGAACCCCAATGCTTCTCAAATGAGCAAATTCAGAGCAGGACACAAATGAGTGTCACAAGAATAATATTCTCACTACTAGGAGTTACTAGGAGCACGGACACTACCAGGGGCTCCTGGCCTTACTAGTAGGAGCAAGAAGCTACTAGGAGCAAAGGGCATCGCTACTAGGAGCAAGGACGCTACTATTCTCGCTGCTCCTCCCCAGCAGTGCCACAGCATGTGGCCACTCGGAGGCTTTGCCACAGGCGCTGATAGCGGCCGAGTAGCAAAAGGCATTGCTCTCAACGGAGAAGTCCTGGCTGATACAACGAATTCATGTTGGCTAGAATCAGTATTTGTGCTTTATGCTCGTGGTGTTGACATTGTTCGATGACTTCTCTGGACCTACCATGAGATCTGCTTCCGACGTGCTCGGGGGCATCCTGAAAGCCATTCCCAATATCCTTCATGCCGACAGCGTATGCAGAATGCTACCTACCTTGGTTTGATGTGGTACCTCGGTCGCCTCAGAGGTGCCCAGCAACAGAACAGCCGTCTGCCAGCGCTGAGCGTTGCCACAAGCCATCAAGAGAGCAGCGAAAGCAAAAGTGTTGAGGACGGGCCTGGACTGGTCCAAGGTTGATCAAAACCAAAGAATGGCCCTGGTGTCCATTGAGGTGGGGGACGTCTGTCCCATGTGCATCTCTAAGATTACCCAATGCTAATAGCAATGGCCTCCAACCTAATCGCGATGGCCTCCAACCTACTAGCGATGGCCTCCACCCTAGTATTGCTGGATCTTCACTACCTCACTAGATTTCACCACCCCTTCCAGTCAGAAACTGCCCTGGCACCGCCACCTCCGCCCCGCAGGAGTGCCTGAACTCGTGCACCAGCGACAAAGCCACGTCCCAGCGCCCGGCATTGCCACAGGCACTCACAGCGGCCGTGCCTTTAAAGCTCAGCAAACCAGGGCCAAAGGATTCAAGCCCTTTCTGCCGGCTAGGGCCAAAATACAATCGGTCTTAAGGTCAAGGACAACAAAATTGGAGACCAAATTCAAGCTCTGAACTTGAGCAAGAACTTTGGCATGCAGGCCCAAAACAATGAACCACCAGAGTCAAACCTTCGAAGGTCTTTTGGTCTCTAGAAGGCCAACCACCGATCTTCCACCTCTAGACTAGTGACTGCTAGTGCTTTTGGGTGTGTCTGATTTGGAATGAGGGTGCCCGCTGCCCGTGTGCTCTGGCACCTGTTTCATCTGTTTCTGAAAAACCCTCCACTCCACAAGTCGCCGTTGCCCCCCGTCTCTGTCAGAGCTGCCACAGAAGATCTCTAAGTGATCCAAGCGATTCAGCAGCTGCAAAGCACGCTGCCACTGCGCTGAGGCCCCACAGCTGGAGATGGCGGCCCGCAAACATGCAGGATCCTCATTGAAGATCAAAGGGCCATCAAATTCTCTACATGGAGTCATACAGTGTCATAACAGTGTCATACGTACAGTTGATGCTTGTTGAATTCCATATCCCAAATACCAAGATGATCCAAGATTCTTGCACTAGCCGGTCGTGTCAACCCCCACCCATCTCTCCATCCTACACCCTCGTCATGACCGAAGTCGACCGGAGACTCGAAGAGACTTCCAACCTAGTAGCCATGGCCTCCACCCTAATAGAGTCCTTGCTCCTAGTAGCGATGCCCTTTGCTCCTAGTAGCTTCTTGCTCCTAGTAGTAAGGCCAGGAGCCCCTAGTAGCGTCCTTGCTCCTAGTAGCCATGGCCTCTAACCTAGAAGCAATGGCCTCCAACCTACTAGCAATGGCGTTTGGTCCTTCTGGTCTTTCAGCAAGGCCAAGGCTATTCTCCATCGCCCCAAGGCCTCACAGCTGCCAATCGCCCGGGCCACGCTCGTCGGGTCCTGGAGCGAGCATGGACGTTGTATGAACGGAGCGAGCATGAGTTCGTCCTGATGAGTCTTTGTGAGTTCATAGCCTTTTCTTTGAAAGAAGAAGAAAAAGAAGAAAAAGGACTGGGTGAACCAGGGGAACGTGGGATTGCCAAAGCCCAGCTTAACATTGGACACCATCCGCATGCCCACGTCCGCATCGTCACCAAGCTCGTGAAGCAAGTGAAGGGCCCACGGCCAGCCATCCTCACCACAGGCAGTGATCGCAATATTGTAGCCTGTGCTGTTTCACGAATCAAAACCACAAAGCTCCAACGAGTCGATTTCGGTGTGGCCCAAGCATTACGAGTTGATACTCTTTGCAATTTGGCCTGGATGTTGTGAAACAAACATCGCACATGTCCTCTGTGATGCCTTCACACGAAAACGACCAACTTAACCCATGCATCTGCTCTCCGGAGAGCTAGCGGACGCTAGGTTTGTTCAGCTCCTTTTGCGGAGCCTTCACTCCGAGTCCATGTCCATCCGAGTCGCTGCTCCGGTCTGCAGACCTCACAGATCTCAGGAGCTCCAAGCAAAGGGATCTCTCCCGGGCACGAGCCAGGGCGCTCAGGGCGGCGTTCAAGGCAGGCCTCGGTGATCCAAACGAGTGAGCAAAAAGAAGCAAAAGGAGTGTCATGAGACTCGTCATGAGATTATGAGTAGCTTGAGGAGGGTGTTGAAAAGACAGCTATATAGCTGCCTGGCTGCAACCAGAAACGACCATTGAGTACCTAAGCTCACTTGAGAAGAGGGACACACGAAAGATAGGACAGCGGGAGGAGAATAAGCATGTAAAATATGCAGTGTGGTGTTGGTGGAGTCGAAGCAAACGTCAACTTGAGAATAGAGGAAAGGACCAAAGTTTGAGATAACATATATATATATATAACAACAAGAAGCACTAAAAACAACATGTCATGTCTCTTCATGGACTCAAACACTGCCGCAAGCTTAGAGTGCTCAACACCAAATAACCATCGAGGTGTCGAGGTGATCCACTTCGGGATGAAGCGGTCAGGGGGGTGAGAGGGGGGGGGGTATTGAAAAAAAAATTCCAGGGGGGGGGGGGGGTTGAATTGAACTATCAATTATTAGATCCGGAGGAGCCACACTTGCTTCGCAAGACAAGGTATCCCCTCTTCAGGGCTACGTCTTGTCCGTCTTCGGTCCTCAGAGTCACGGAGAGACGCCGCGTCCTCGCTCGCCCTCGCAGCCAAGGCGCCGATCCGCTCGTTTCGCCGTAAAGAGCTGCAAAACCACGGGCCAGGGAGGCCCTGACGTCATCGCAGCGGTGTAACCTCCGTCGGCATCCCGAAGCTTCGGACCACGGACACGTCCCCCGACCAAAGGGACACCGAAAGGGCGCGACGGAACGGCCCCGAGGAGCGCCTTTTTGATCGGTCCGTTTGGCTTTGCCGCAGCTTGGTTTGGAAAAAGGGAAGCAAAAAGAACTGGTATGTCGGAAGCACCGAGAAACGTGATTTAGGGCAAGAGTTTCAAGACTTCAAACTCAGATGTCCCATTTGGCGCAACATTCTTGAATGGGAAAGGGAATCACTGGTGATGCAATGCACTAGATCATCACATGTCTTGAAACATGCCCTTTGCTTGAAATACTAAAACTTGGAATCGGAAGACCAATTTGAGCACCTCGAAAAACACTAGCTTGAGGTGCCTCCGTGCAAGGCATCAATAAAAACTGCATTCCGGTGTACAAGAGCTGCCTCACAGAAGCGTTGTAAGCATGCTTTTAGTTGTAAGTTAACGGTTGTTTTTCAACCTAAAAGCAATGGCCTCCAACCTAAGCTTTTCTTCTTTGGGGGTCCGTCTCTCAACCGTTTGACAACGGGGGCGATGATCGCGGATGTGCACCCCAAACAGAATTGCAGAGATCTGACCACCTTCCCATGGTCGCACACTTACTGGTCTTGCCACCAGATATGCCTGAGATCGTAGAGCTATCAACTCTTTTACAAAACCTTTGCGCCGTTCGAGGCGACAGTGGTGGACATGCCGAGAATCACAGAGCCCAAGGCACAAGAGTGCTTCATTGGCTTTGGGGCCAGCCCTCTGAAACTGAAAAAACATTCCCGGCATGTTGGAGAGGAAGGATTTAGACTGATGTATCAGCCCCTAAGAATGGATTTCGCACATCTACAGTTCTGTACACGAGCCGCTCGCTCACTATCGCTTGTGTTTTTTGTTTCACTCACCTCAAAAGTGTGGCTGTGGCAACTGCCTCCACAAAGCCTAGGCTCTAACCACCACCAAAGAATCAGCAGCGCCTTTACCCCAGAGAATTTCTTGTTTGAACTCGTGGACTGCAAGCTTGCGGCGGATGTCTTTCTCAACCTTGGCTGGATCAAGCAACTTCACGTACCGGTCCAGTCTGGCCACATGCTCATCGTGTGTCCGTTGCATGGGGGGATAATGTTGTGAGTACTGCGGCTCAATCTCGATGGCTTCCATGGAGTGGAAGCTCAACCTGGGCTCTTGCATACCAATTGACGTTTGCTTGGAAACGACACCTTTCTGATTTCTCCACCTCACACATGTCTCTTCCGAACTCTCGCCCTCCTCCACCACGTGGTAAAGGCCACTTCCACTGCATCCCATGGCGTCGCCTTGGACCCTCCAGGCCGTCAGGGCTTGAATCCAACTGCGGAACGATGGGGGCTGGCCGAAAGCACGGCACAGATTGTGCTTCACATGACTACCACTAGGAACAAGTGCATCGCTACTAGGAGCAAGAAGCTACTAGCAGCTCCTGGCATTACTACTAGGAACAAGAAGCTACTAGTAACATGAGCTACTATCTTCATCCATCTTCCCTAACCTGATCTTACCGACCCCCCCGGCCAAAAACACTCCACCACTGAAACGCCTCACTGACACTTTTCAGCCTGACACGGTGGTCGTGTCCGATGCAGAGAGCCGCTATCATCACACGTAAAGCGTCCTGTGCTGCCCTCTGTCATGGCCGCTATCTGCGAATTCACACTGGTTCGCTCGCCGATGTCAAGGACGCGCACATCAAACGCGCACATCAACTGGCAGACCGGGCTGACGTCCGCACAGTCAGTCGTCATGATCGAGATTCCAGGCCGCTTGGGGACACAAAACGCCTTCTCCCTCTCTTGAAGTAATCTTGGAAGATCTTGGCATGCATTGACCCGTGAATCGAGAAAGGCTCTTACTTAGAAGGAAACTCGATTGGCGCAAGTACACCTTTAAACACTTGTTGCGCGCTCCCGCGGCTTTTGCGCTGTTGACCAACGCAAACCACACAAGGCTTCCAGTGAGAGTCGCCAGCCTGTAAGCCACGTTGTCACCCCAGAAGTGGATCTGACCCACCAACTTCGGAAAATTGCACAGAAACTGACGTCCGGATGACCAACATGGCCCAGTGGCTCGGGATTGACCCAGGTCGACTCAGATGTTCACCAACTAGACTGGTACGCTCCTGGGATGCTGGTACATTCAAACAAACAAGGTCCGAATGGGACATTCACGTAGACTTGCAAGGTAAGTTGTAAATGCAAGAAAAGGCTCCTAGTAGCTTCTTGTTACTAGTAGTAATGCCAGGAGTTACTAGTAGCTTCTTGCTCCTAGTAGCGATGCCCTTTGCTCCTAGTAGCTTCTGGGTACTAAGCTGTAAATGCAAGAAAAACTCAAAAAAGGCTATAGCACCTTGACTTCTCAGCAACGAAGCACCATCAAGAGGCGGTGGGACTTGAAAGTCTTTGGGGCAGCTGATCAAGCTTGACCAGTGTCATGCCAGGTGAAACGTCCTTTAAACCGGGGTTGATCGGAACTTTCCAAGAACCCTTGCACCCACTCCGGTGATTTTCCCACTTCCTCTCTACCCAGAAAAATCCAGTTTCCACTACAGCTGGGAGTCCCAGTGGTTCCACTTCGATGACCAAACCATAGACCGAACGAAAGCCTGGTTCCTAGTGGTAGCTGGGATCCACTGCAGATGTTCGATCAACCCCGACGGGCCAGCGCGAGAAATGTCCATCAAAAAATGGTCGCGGAGCAAAAAATTGGCAAGGGCACCCCATGTGAAAAAAGTTGCTTTAAAAAATTTGGGTGCTGCCCCCTATAGGAATATGCCAGCAGGCCCATGGTGGGCGAGCACGGCAGCTCGACGCCAATCATCACTCTGACAGCAGTCTTGCAACCAGGGATTCAGGCATCCTGGAAAGAAATATGACTGCCGCGAAAAAGAAGGATCAATAGATTCCTAGGAAAAGTTCCTTGCTGGCTGCCTCGCTCACTTCCATCTATGCCTCAGACATGCTGGCCTCACGCGGAAATCACCACCGGTGTGCCAGGAGAGTAAAGGTCTCTGCCCCAAGTCACGTCTTGCCTGGAGGAATGAAGGACACGTTTGACACGAATTGCCTTGATCAGTTCCTCTCCGTTGAGCGTCTTCAAGAACAGTTCGAGGTTCACCACGTGAGTGGCATGCGTACTATGGATTGGTGGGAGGTGCTCTGCATCTTCCAGATCTGTTTGAATCTTCCCCATGGAGTGGAAGCTCAATCGGGGTTCTTTGATGGACACCGAGACCTCCTTGGAAACTCCTCGCTCGCTTGGAAATCTCACGATGGTCTCTTCAGTCTCATGGCTCGCATGACTACTGCTACAGCCCATGCTGCTCGGGGCTCGATGTCTGGGGGCTCGAAAAAGGAGTGAAATGAAACCCTTGAGGCCCTTAGGCCCTTGAGTCCGAACTTCGGCTCCGGTCAGACGCAGCTCGGACTTGTCTGAAACAGGTCAAACCACAGTGTGTGTTGCCTTGACACAGGAGGTGACTACTAGCCAGTGACTGGTTCTTGGCGGTATAGTCAAAGACCTTGAGTCCAAATCTCAATGCCATTGACGAAGTTTACCAACAAGTTCTCTTTCAGGCAAGCTGCACACCTGATTTGCCTCGCAACGCTTGGACTCCATGACTTCCAAAAGCTTTAGGGCCTCCAAAAGCAAGAGAATCAAGTGGCTGTCAACATCTCACGGGCTCCGGGGCGGAACAAGAACCCCGCCCACCCTTTTGTGGGGAGAAAACCGCCTGCTGCCAGTCACATGCATTGATAGCTGTGCCGTAACCTGAGCCAACATCAAATTAGTCCAAATTAGTCTACCTGTGTTTTGCACAACTGGCTTAGCAAAACCATACATACAGTAAAGGGTTGGAATAATGAGATGTCAAATCTTTCTCAAAAGCCTATCCTTGTCTTTGAAGGTCTCGTTTTTTGTGCTCAAAGTTGTATAATCAATCATGTATAATCCATTTCAAGCAAAGTTGTCCAGCTTCTGGACGAAAGGAAAAGGCTACAAGGGCAAACTGACCACCATGGGCAGTCTCACTGGACCCTTCTGCCGAGCAGCTGACGACATCGGCTTGGAGCTCAGCATCTTCTAACCATGTCAGTAGGCTCCAGGCATCCTGCGCGAAAGTGAAGCCTCTAAACCACTTCCATCCCGGCCAGTGAAGCCTCTACTTGCCTCTCCAAGTCGACAAAAGTGGAAGAAACACTCAAAAATAAAGAAAAACTGTAGCCCTGCCTTCCTTCAAAGAAACTCTCGAGAAAAACAAGAAACAAAAACAACCTGGCCAGGCCTGCCATCGCTGAGCAGCAGCGCAAGCACTCAAGACAGCCCCATGCGTTCGTAAGTTCCAGGTGTTTTGCCGGTGAAAGTGCATCAGCAAGGCCTGAGCTAATTTGCAATGCGTCCAAAAGTCCGGCTGGGTATCTGGGTCGACGTCATAACGTATGTCTTCACCCAATTACGGTGGGGAAAACAGCTTCACGATGGTCGGCATCATCAACATCTAAGAAAAGGTTTGACCTCTTACGGCCAACTCAGGGTCCACGTGCCAGGCTTTGAATGCCCACCAAGCGCAAATCCAGAACCTCGTGTTTGAATTGTGATCTGCAAGTTTGGGTCTCTTTGACCTCAAAACCTTGGGATGGAGGCTCACACCACGTGAAGCAGTTTGGTGACCTTCCCGACCTTCTTCATACTCCATCGGTTGCACGCTCTATGGTGTTCAATGTGTCACCTTCTTCCCCTCTAGGCAGCTGCAGGCAGCTGCGCGCTGGTCCAAGGAGCTAACGCCATCTCCCAGTGATCTCGGCAACAGGCCACGGCGGCGCTACTGCTGACATCGTCGCCCTCGACAGCAAGGCCTCACGACGTCTCAAAAAGTATCGAGTGGATCTTGGGTCAATGACCCGAGTCCAGTCAATGGTTGGTCAACGCCGTTCCCAAAAAAATCGTGAGAATCTTAGAATGATTGATCGACGGCCATACCCAAAGCCTAACATCTCTGGAATTGGGGACGATTGGGCTTTCACCTGTGGAATCCAGCAGTTTTGACGCGCCTGCTGTTCAGTATGAAAACATGTGCATTCAAAACTGCAAATTCATGCCATGCTACCATCTTTGTATTTAGCTCTACTCAATCATTGATTCTGAGGCAACAATTTGAGTCTCGAAGGCGTTAGATGCGTCCATGGATTGCTCGGCACTGCAATTTAGATTTAGATCCTACGAGATCATAGAATACAACTCCATCCAGCTTGTTCCAACTTCCTGAAAAGCAAAACAGAATTCGTCCCTAACACATCAGTTTCAGCACCTACGCTGACCTGCCTTCCAACTCTCCCAACACTTCTAGTGCCCAGCGCCATTGGCCCCTGCAGGCAGTCAGCACACTGGCTGCATGGAAGACATTCAACTCCAAACTCTGCCCTCGCAACTCCTTGGCTGTGGACGGATTTCAATTGTTCTCCTGGATTCTGAAAATCAAGAAAGGCTGTCTCTGTCGTTTTGCTCACGTCTCATGAGGCCACAAGGACTGGTGGGCTTCCGTGATTGGCAGCAAGCTCGAGTATTCAAAAGATAGCATGTTGTGCGTTCTTTAAAAAAACTATGTCACAAACCGTCAGTCAAAACCTTTTTGGAAAAGCCTATAGGTAAACACCCAGACTTACCAGATCTTACCAGCATTCAAGCAGTGCCACAACTCCAACCCGTTTTATTGGAGCCTCCTCCGGAACCTGCTCCGGAGCTTGCTCCGAAGTCCACTCCCTGTGGGCTGTCTTGACCCCTCCCTAAAACTTGAGGCCAAGGGGGGGGGGAAAGCTAGCGCTCCAGAATGGGAAAGTGGAGGGCACCCGGTCGAAAGAAACCTTGCTATCGCAAGAGTAACTCCAGCTAGCTTCGCTAGCTTTCGTGACTTCGCTGTTGGGGAACAAACTATGGCAAAACAGAAACCACTATGGCAAAACATGCTAAACCACCCTGGGCGTGTGGCGCCCTTCCCTTCTTGCTCCACGCGGCACGAAGTCGTGCCACACACTCCTCTGGCGCCGCACGCCGCAGGGCCACCGCAGCGTCCCTCGAGGAGGGCACCTTGCGGGGCGTCCCTACCAGGCTCCTCTTTAGCCGCGACATGGGCAGCTCAAACAGGCGGAACTGGAACCCCCTGGGTTAAGGAAATAGACCAGTCTAAAGAGTCTATTCAGGCGAGATTTCCGGGTGAGAAAGGGGGTTCTGCCTATTCAAATACACTTCTTGCTACTCGTGGCGATGCACTTGTTCCTAGTAGCGATGCACTTGTTACTACCCACATGGCTGAGATGGTGATGAGTCATCACTCTGCTGACGTCATGAGAGCTTTTGGCACCACGGCAATGCCTAGACAATTAGGTTCAAAAAGAAAAATGTAAAAAAAAGAAACTGCTTCTTTGCCCTCGGAATTCGATCTTGAGGTCCTTTTAGGCCCTGATTTCCTACATCTCCAACTCCCCGCCTCCACCCGCATCGGACATGGCTGACATGGGAAGCACCGGAGACTCCGGTGATGCAGATGCCAATCGATGTCGAAAAAACACACCAATGATCAGCCCCTATGTGATTTGGTGGCTTTGATTGGTCTTGCACTTCGGGTTCTTGCTTTGATGCTTGGTGTAACGATTGATGTAGCACCTACAAGCCACTTCAAGCCTGCCGTGAGGCACATTCCTTCATACTATCTACTAGGAAAGTAGCTAAGTAGCCGTGACCACATTCACCACTCTTCATGCGTGAGCGAATTCTTGACAGTCCCATCTAAGAACCGTCTTGACAGTCCCATCTGAGCTGCGACGGGCGAAGGAGCCGGCTGAGGTTGCCACTGGTGCAAGCCAATGGGCGAGCACCTGAGTTCGCTCGTTCGCTCGCAAGCGTTCTGAATGTTTGACGCCACGATATGAAAAGGCGAGTCTTGTTGGATGATGGAACACGGTGAAGCGCTTGTTAGAAACACCGTACGCCGCACGTGAAAAGCAACCAAAGAAAACGCAAAAAAGAATCGGTTTCTCCAATTTAAGCTGATGGCCGCATTCATCATCTTCACTGCCTCGCGTCTCGAAACCTGCCAAAAGATGTCCGGGTCGGAGTTGGTGTGAGAAATGCGTGGCGCACATCCTTTGGAAGCACCGATTCGTCGGAAATCTGTGACCGCCCAGACTCGAAATGAGACATGTCTTTGCTTCAACATCTTCAAACGCCTGAATGGATGGTGATTCTCTTTATTGGCATTGGCAAATAGGTGCACAAGAGCTCAAGCATGCAGGCAACGCATCGTAGATGTTGAGCAGCACCGGAATCCTTTTGCCGCTGTAGACGTGGTCCCAACAAGGGAATAACCGTCATGACACGACCCAGCAGCTATTTCACAGGGTTGACACATTTTCCAGAGCTTTACAATCTCAAGCCACCGGTGAAAAATACAAGCACACTTCACAACCTCTGTAGCAAGTTGGGAAGTTGACTCTGGACCGTGAGCTTTATCTGACACTATGCAATGATTTGCTGCCTGTGTTCCAGTCTTTCTCCACCCACTGAGCACTCTCACCGGCCACGTTCGGATGCGACGGGTCGATCCTCAGCGAGTTCGCGAGTTCGGCGGTGTCGACGGGTTCGTCAGGGGTCTCCCTGGCCTCGGGGTAGACGGGGCCAAATCTCCGTTTCCCCCCAAAAGGGTCGTTGAACACTACGCCTGGCACCTGGGAGGTCTCTATTGGAGCCAGCTAATAGGATCTCAATAGTTCAATGCCGTTTTCCCTGTCTGCTGAGGACAGCTCCTCCCCACCAAAAACCAGAAACGCGCTTCCAACGTTCATCCATGCCACCAACCACACAAACGTCCAGTCAATCTCCAGGTGCGCGCCCTTTCTTCGGTCGCTCTGTTTTGGCACGTCGCTGGCGCGTGGGTCTCCGCTCTAGTTGCACGAGCCATCGTCCGCTTGATCGCTCCAGCGCGGCGGTCGAACGCACGTGGCGGTCGAACGCACCCACGACGGATGTGACCGGTCGAACGCACCGGATCGTCACCAGACCTCTTCTCCTCCTCGAACGACGCTTCGGACATCCGCTACTTGTTCTTCTCATTCCGCTATATCTTCTTTCTGGCCTTCTTTCTGGCCTGAGGCTCGGTCCCAAAACTTTGCTGCAGAGTATCTAGTTTCATTTGAAGTAACTAATACCAGAATTCGAAGGTGCAGCAAGTAAAGAAAATGAGTCAAAGTGCCTAATGTGTTGTTTTCGTTGTGCAGCAAATTCCGCTTCAGTCCTGGGAGACGACCAGTCGTGGCGAGCTCGCAGACTTCTCAACTTGGACCTTCTGGATCAGGGCCCCCTCGGTGTGACTTGCCGTCTTTTGTGTCTTCTTATTCCTTTTGGTCTGAGGAGTCTCCTTCAAAACTGCCTCTGCCAAAGCCGATGCCTTCTTCTTTCTCTTGTCGGTCGTAGTGTCAACCTTCTCAACCACTGCCCCTGCGGGAGCCCGTGTCTTCGTCCCCTTCTTTTTCTTTTCTGTCTCAGGAATATTGACCTCCTCGGCTGCCTCTGCCGTTGTGCTTTTCTTCTTTTTGTGTTCTGCCCTCCGAATCTTGACCTCTTCAGGTATCGCCTCTGCAGAAGCCATTGTGTTCTTCTTCTTTTCTTTCTTTTCTGTCTGACGAATCTTGACTTCCTCAGCTATTGCTGCAGAAGCCATTGGGTTCTTCTTTTTCTTTCCTGTCTGAGGAATCGTGACCTCCTCAGCTATTGTCTCTGCCGTCGTGATCTTCTTCTTTTTCTTTTCTGTCTTGAGAATCTTGACCTCATCAGGTACTGCCTCTGCTGAAGCAAGTGCTTTTCTTTTCTTCTTTTGCGGCTCAAGCTCAGAATTCTCAGCGCTTTCTCCGGTCATTCCGCTGGCTCTCTTGGCCCAAACCTTCTTGCTTTTCGGGTGTTCAATCTCGTCTGTTTCCAGCTGCTTCTCTTTCGTCGATTTCGAAGGCTTTTCTTTCACGTGATCCACCTCCTCAGCCTCTCAAGCCCGGCTCGAAAAGATATGAAAAGAATAGCATCTGGTGCTATAGCTGCCATCAAAGATAGATCCATTCCACTACAATCCCAAATCTTCACAAGCATCTCTCTCTCTCTCTCTCCCCTCTCTCCCGCCCGGGTCGTTTTCACTCATTTTTCTCGGAGTGAGCCGCCCCCATTTGGGGGAGCCCATTTCGGTACCGTCAGAAGGTCATGAGGCCTCACGGAAGCACAGCCATCCTCTGAACATCTTTTTCAAACAGACCTTTGGCTGCAAAAATCATCCTAGAAACCCTTGCAATCGCCGTGCGCTCGACACCATTCAAAAGCTCAACACTTGGGCATACCAGAAGCCCCTTAAGCCTCATCAGTGCAAGAAGACATTCTCGCCTCCAAGCAGTATGGCCAAGGCGACCTCGCGGAAGAAGGGAGAGAAACAACTTGAGGCCAGAGGGGGTGAACGAAAGCTAGCCGGGCTTCCGGTGGTCTGCTGCTGGTGCTGCTGCTGCTGGTGCTGCTGCTGCCGCTGCTGCGCTGGGCGCTGCTGCGCTGGGTGCTCTGCAGGCGCCGGGTCGTCTGCTGCTGCTGCTGCTGCTGGCGCTGGGTGGTCTGCTGCGGCTGCTGCTGCCGCGGCGTTGGGTATGCTGCTGCTGCCGCTGCTGCGCTGGGCGCTGCAGATGCTTGGTGTGCTGCAGCTGCTTGGTGGTCCCGGTCCCCTGGCTCAGGGGGGAGTCGAACCGCGGGGGGGGGGGTCCATAAGATTGATTTAATCAATTATTTGAGGTTTCTGAGGTGCGTCCACCCCGTCACTTAACTTGCTAAAGCAAGAGCAACTCCAGCTAGCTAAGGCTAGCTTTCGTGAAAACGAGCGTGCCACTTGCGAAGTCTGAAAAACCGCCACTTGAGAGCCATTCCGAGCTTTGCACCTAGCGTAAAAACAAATAACACCAGCATAGACCCCAGATTTATGTTGGGCGATGGCAGCCATACATGGCCAACCATCAAATAGTGTTTTGTGAAAAAAAGTGAAAAAACACAAAATAAAGGCAAATGAAAATGCCAAAAAACAAAAAACAAAAACAAAACAAAAAAAACTAATAACAACGCAAAAACAAAGCGCAATAATAGGCAAAAAAACAAAAAAAAAACAAAAAACGTAGCTGTGTGTATTTGTTTTTTTTCACGTTTTGTTCGGTTTTTTTTCATGGTTTTCGTTTTTTTCCTAGGAGGGTACAGCAAAAACAAAAGCGAAAAAAAAATAAAGAACTGTACCCTCCTAGGAAAAAAAACGAAAAAAAAAAAAACAAAAAAAAATAAAGCGAAAAAATGCGAAAATAAAGCGAACAAAAGTGAAAAAAAACACCGACAAATATGCACAGCTACATGTTTTTGTTTTTTGTTTGCTTTGCCTTTTGTTTTTTTGTTTTGTTGCTTTAAAAAACTATTTTGGCTCCTTGAATCTATGGCTGGCGTGCCCGACATAACCCCAGATAGCAAGAACAGATTTTTCTGGACTGCATTGGCAGGAACCTGTTTTACACAGGAAAAAACGCCGCAGTACAGCGTGGCGTGTCTCCACTACGCACACAGCCAGCACCAGCACCCGGCACCGGCACCCAATCTCCACCACAGCACCGGCACGCCAGCTCACAGCACCCAGCACCGGCACCCAGTCTCCACCACGTGCGCAGCCAGCTCACAGCACCAACACCGGCACCCGGCACCCAGCACCGGCAACCTGTCTCGAAAGCGCGCGCAGGCAGCTCATTGTTATTTGAAGTAAGAACCCCATAGCTTCGCTATCTGGTGAAAAATCCGAAAATAGACCCCCTCACATATGCAAGCTACACAACTTGTAAGGACCCAAAGGTCACGCGTAAGAACAGAAGAATCTCGAGAAGACACTGGATATACAACGATGTTCTGATTGCTGATTCCCTCAGCTTCCCTGGAAGTAGCGGCACCCTGACTCACCGGCACCAGCACCCTGTCTCTGCAACGCGCCAAGCACACACAGCCAGCACCCAGCACCGCAGCCAGCTCACAACACCAGCACCAGCACCCAGCACTGGCACCCGGCACCCAGCATCCAGCACCCAGCACCGGCACTCTGACTCTACTACGCGCGCAGCCAGCTCACAGCACCAGCGCCAGCACCGCCACTTGCACAGCCAGCTCACAGCACTAGCACCAGCACCAGCACCAGCACCGGCACCCACCCAGCACCAGCACCGGCACCCGGCACCAGCACCAGCAACCTGTCTCAGCTCACAGCACCAGCACAAGCACCCGGCACCGGCACCAGCAACCTGTCTTGAAAGCACGCACGGGCAACTCATTGTTATTTGAAGTAATATCCCCATAGCTTCGCTACAGCACCAGCACCGTCACCAGCAACATGTCTCCACCACGTGCAGCCAGCTCACAGCACCAGCACCGGCACCCAGCACCAGCAACCTGTCTCGAAAGCGCGCACGGGCAACTCATTGTTATTTGAAGTAAGAACCCCATAGCTTCGCTATCTGGGGAAAAACAAGTGAACGTGAACGGTCTAAATAAGTCAATGGAGCGATTCTTTTGAGAGGTGAGGCGGTCATGTCATGTCCCAAACAAGCTCGGCTCAAATGGTTTGTTGTCCAGTCAGACACTGCGCCAAAAGAAGCCCTGTCACATACGCAGCATTGCACAGCCTCCTCAGCCTTGCTGGCACTGTCCACGTTGGAGCTGGCCGCAGCGGTGGTTTCTTCTCCTGTCGCCTGATCCACATTGGTACGTGTCCCCCAGCTACAACGAGTGGACAAGACGAAATGGATGAGCATGTTGGAAACTGAGCCGAGGGAGTAAGTGGGGTACCTGAAAGAACCTCAAAGCGGTCAGAAACAACTGCACAAGTTGACCACATCTTTACGTAGCAAGTGCCCCCATCCAGCCTCACAAGTCGATACTTTGACTTTGCAAAGATATCCTGGCGAGCAGAACCAGGTCGAGGAGACCATCTGGTGAAACCCTTTCTTAGTGAAGAACCGAGGTCGAGGTCTGCCTCGTGCGCCACATCGAGACACGTCGAAGAAAATCGGTCCTCCCCAGGAATTGAAGCCCGTGATGCTGTTCTTTAAGGAGCCCGCGCCACGGCCATCAAAGGCACCAGTGGCCCAGGTATATCCCTCAAAGACGAGAAAAGCCATCGATTCACCCGTCTGATTCCTCTTCTCTTATTCATGTTATCTTTTCCAATTTGCGGGGTGTGGTTGATGATCCTCCTACAAGTCATGGTCAATGATGGTTAATGTTCGATCAGCAAAATGACCAGTGGAATTTCAATACTGGCTTCAATGCAATGTCGTCTTCTCTACGCACAATGCCGCCATGTCTTGCAAGGCTCCTGGCAGCTACTGTCATTGTTGCAGCGGGCTTGAGTGCATGCCTGGCTGGACGTCCCGTCTGGGTCTGATGGAAATGATATGTTTTTTTTGCACCCCCAAAACGGCACGGGCATCATCTGACAGCTTCATCTCATGCAGCGGAAATCTGACAGCCTCATCGCAGTTGTCAGGGTGGAAGTAGGCAAAGCCCGTCTCGCCTGCTTTAGGAGACGGACAAAGCTGGTCCAAGGTTCCGGTCCTTTGACCCACGACTTGGGAGTCTCGTCCCATCGATTTCTCGCTGCCATCCCCGAAAACGCCCGCAAAACGTCATGGAAACGAAAAGAAGGAAGAGGAAACACCATATCGATCTCCGACTCCCGCCAAAGGCACGACTCCAATCGCCGTAGATGGGCAAGTCTGAGGGAGCAAAGGCGCCGGAACAGGTCGAAGAAACCTGTTTCCAGGGTGCTTCAGCCGACGTTCATCACGAAAATGGTGCAGCTGGCGATGATGAAAAACACCCCATGGTCGACTAGATGATGCAAGACGAAGCGAATGGTGAAGCGATTTCGCCATGGTCGACTTCCCTTCAGTGTGTGGCACATTGATCACCCCCAAACTAAGTAGAGAGAAGTAGAGAGTGTAGTCACATTCCAGAAATCTAACCTTGCCACGGCTCCTCAGGTTCCTTCGAGGAGGACACAGAGCAGAGGCTGGCTCCGAAGTGGTTCGGCTCACAATAGCCCTCGGACGTCTCGTACCTCCGGTCCGCAGCGGGGCGTCGGTTCGCTTCCCGGTGGAAAGGCCCGGCCCCGAGTCGGTTCGCTTCCCGGTGCCTCACACAACATCGAGAGGCAATGCTCAGAGGGTAGCTGCAAAGCGCAGGAGAGCTCATCTCACACTCTGTCTGTACCCAGCCAGGATGATTAGGCTCTGCTGGGCTGAGCAACCTCCAATGAGCACAGGAACATTCGGCACTTTTGTGCCAACCCCAGCTCACTTGGACATGATCGAGCCTAGTACACCATCGGTCCGACAGGAAGGTTTGCGCATACTGTTCCTGATAGCTGCATCCAGAACCATCAGCCCAGGATCCAGTACCCTCAACCTCACACGAAAGTTCACAACGCCGATTCCGATCAGTTCAGCACTGATTCCGGTGTCCATGTTCAAGGCCAGAAACCACCCAGCCAATCCAGGAAGTAGATGATAGGAGATCAGCAGCCGCCCTGCTCTGCCCCTGATCAAGAGAGTTGTCTTGCAAGCCAGCAGAGAACCAAGCCCAGTGCTCCTCTCCTCTCCTCTCCCTCTCCCTCTCCCTCTCTCTCTCTCTCTCTATTCTAATTAGAAACGCCAAATGAGTCTCAACACCGAGTCGCCTGGCTCCTTAAGGTTGCAACAGTGGCACTCGGATGCAAGCTGCTGCAGGCTGCTGCACTCTCGTCGAAGCTCCAAGCATCTTAGACCCAGGTCATCCAGTGCTAAACAAATGGACATGACCTGCTGGCATTCTGCCGTGCTAGGCTGCTGTTCTTTCATGTTCTTTCTCTTCTTCAACCAACTTCCCCCTCACCTCAATAAATTCATCAGGACACCTTGGGTGATGCGGAAGCAGCTGTTCTCCAGTTGCGTCCACCCTGGCTCACAGTCGCCCGATGCGGGTGGGCCATCCGCCGCTGCAGAGCACACCAGCAGAAGCAGAGGCCATGAGATATCCATGTAGCTATGCTGTGTAGCTATGGTATAAACACTACTAAATGTGGAAGATGTACATGATTGGCTGGACGTCTTTGCCTTTTACTCACTCTCTCTCTCTCTCTCTGTGAACTTAATGTGGTGTCTTTGCAAGCCTCCAATGTGCTTTGACAATGAATCGAAAACCTCCTTCTTTGCACTGAAAGGAAACAGGCAATCTGAAACTTCATCTGGCCCTCGACTGATCAAGTCAAAACTGCAATCCCCTTCCACATAGACGTGGAAGGTTTGAATGTGTTTGAATGTTGGGCCTCTTCCAGTTCTTGCTCTTCTGGCCTGCCGCTGAGATGAGAGGTCTCAGAAGAATTGCACTTCTTCAGAACAAACAACTGCTACATAAACCAAAGTGGCCAAAGTGTTTCTTCCGAACATTCACCAAACAAAGGTTCTGACTATGCAACCAGCCTTTCTTGCTTCTCGTGCGAGAACTTGCAGTCCTTGCCACGAGAGCAGTCTCCTGGTAAGGTGAGATCTGAAGAGCAAATGGGGTGCTCGATTTAAGATTTAAATTTGACGCCAAATGCTGGAAAGGCTGCTAGCGAAGTAGCTAAGCAGCTACATCCAAGGCTGGAGGCCTGACAAATACCTTTGCCCTGCTTACACTCAGTCCGATCTCAATGTTGCAATCGACTGAAAATCAAAGCACAAGAACAAGGAAGATAACAGTAGCAAGAAAAGACAACCACGCTGGCATGGACCACCAGCAACACCACCACCACCATGATGACGACAACGGCAACAACGACGACAATGGAAATACCAATGACAACGACCACAACATCTACAGCACCGACAACTACATCAGTACCACCGACAACCCCAACTGAAAAGCACCAGTTGAACAAACTGAACTAGTCCCATCTCTCCTGCAGCAAAGAAGCGGCAGGGCGGTAGGCGCCGGCCACCCACCGCGCTCTTCTCATGTGCAAATTGGCAGGCCTCACCTCCAAGGACCCTTTCTTGTCCGTGCTAGTAGGCAGATCTTGCAAGAACGCTTGTTTGGACTCAGCCACCTCCTACAACCCCATGTGCTATCATAGGATTCAAACACTTAAGACTTAAGGCCGTCGGTGCCAAGGCTATATGCCAGCTCCGCGGGACATTTCAAACTGTCACCAGCCTCTGGAGCACTTGCCCTCCAAAAAGAACATGCACAGCTCCTACACGACTGGACCATGTCAGGATATGTCAGGTGTTGTCAAACGCTGATACCCTAACACCTTCAAGCCTTAAGGCCTTAAGGGACACCAGAAAAGGCCTGCTCTCCATATAAATCAATTAAATTTAAATCCACTGCCCTTTGCAGACTTGATCTGACCCCTCAAGGAAATCTGAGCTGTCCAGACCTAAAGTCCAGGCCTTAAAGCCTCCTCTAAAAGCCTCCCACCGGTGCCGTAGAGCTCTCACCAACCCCAACAGCTCGGTTCCTCCCACCGGTGCCACCGTCTCCGTCCTTCGCCTTCCGCGGCCCTTGGGATCCTTCGCGATTCCGCGCGACGCTGGCGGCCAGGACCTGTCCAGCGTAGCGGGCGCCATTCAGCCGCGCGGTGCAGTGCCGCGCCTGGCGACGGACGGAAACCAGCGACAGCGGCGACGGCTCTGCTTCGAAAGCAGAAAACTCGAAACCAAAAAGAAAGACAGCGGTCAAGCGCGGGAAGAAGGCGCCAACGGCGGAAATCCCGGCGCCTCTTCTTCTGAGCTGAGCGTGACGAAGGCACTTAGGAGTGTGCCACCGCCAGTCCTTGCGACCGTTCTATGAACTGAAGGCTTTCAAAAACATCTCTCCAACATCTCCTGCCTGCAGCTTTGATCACTGATGCAGCAGTCTCGTATATGATATCATGTGCGGTTTGCTTCCCCTGAGCCCCAAAACTAAGCCCTGCCAGGATTCTTCAGCAGCTTCACACGGTCAATTGCAACTGACTCCTGAATTGCTCGACAGAGGTTTGTCGCTCACAGTAGCTGCTACTCACTGCCTCTAGTCTCTCTGAGACCGAAATCGACGCCAACAGCAACATCGAACTATGCTTTGCAACGAATCCTAATCTGCAACCTCAGTTTTCTCGATGCTCTCGCATTCCAAAGCGGTGTTTGGACACATCCCGCAAACCTCCCCGCATTTGCTGGCCACCATCTGTCTCACGTCATCAACCTGAACACAACTGTTCTGGCCTGTTGTGCATCGAAAGAGAACAGAAGTGCCAGAAGGTGAGGACGACACTTTCCACAACTGGACTGCTCTCAAACTGGAAAGAATCACATCCGTTGCCCGGACTGAAACAAGCTAGTCAACTCACCCGCAAGTCTCAGTCTCTGGCAGTTGCTTCCAACGGCAACGGCCTCACGAAGACTTCGCGACCAGCCTGAACATCCACACGGAACCATATTTCAAGCAACACATCGATGCCAAGCAATTCCCATGCCATTCCGGGATGGGATGCCTTGCAATTCCATCAACACCAGTCATGAAAATTCCATCAAACCGACTCACCGACTCACCGACGGCGCCTCTTGCTCGCGGAGTCGCTTCAGATGTTGCAGCTTCAAGTCGCTCTCCATGGGCAATCCATCAAGCGAAATCCATGGCGATCAAACCAAATCGGAGCTCTGTCTCCGCCCAAAAGACTTCGTGTTGAAGTCGTTTCCCAAACCGTGGACCAGGTCGTTTTCTGTCTTGAAGGTGTTTTCTTCTGTGTTGGAGGCTCTCAGGTCCACCGGACGATCACCATGAAATAGGATGTTCGAGTGTTCGAACACGCAGTACCCAAAAGAATGCCTCAAGATCCATCTCTCTCAGCTTGATCCTGTGAGAGCATGGCATCATCGAAAAAACCTGCCCATAATACATGCATCCAGAATCCATCCTAAAGACTGAGAACGGCCCCGGGCCCTGCCTCCATCTTGGACCAGGATCAACCGGTCGACTGGCCACACATCGCACCGCACATATTGCACTGTGACATATTGCTGAAGTTTCTAGAGTCAACGAGTAACGAGTAACGGTTGGCCCAAACGCCTCCAATTCAGGATGCTTTTGAATCTTTCGCAGTGAGTCATGTGACGAGCAAGAAGTGCCCAACGGCCACACCCACGCGCCGCGTCCCCGCACCTTTCCGCAAGAGCTCGTTCTCAAACGAGGCGCTTTAGCCTCGCGAATGAACGGAACGACGTGAGGGCGACGCCCTCGGGGCGACGCGACGTGAACGACACGACGCGACGTGAGCGGTGAAGCCTCGAAGACCGGCTCGGATCTCCCGCTCTGAAGAGAACGTTGGCTCGTTTGGCTGTGTTGGGATTAGGCTTGGGTCTGAAGTGTCCAAACTTATTTCTTGGCAATGTACGGATGGATTTGGGGGCTTAGCTTCAAGAGAAGAGAGTGCTGAATCACTGAAGGACGCATGAATGTTCGAGCCAAAGGACTGGATGAACCGGCATACATGCACAGGCTGGTCCAGGTTGGGAGATGCAAACTAGGCCCCTGCTGAATGGAGAAGGCTCGACCTAGGCACCCACGTGGATGCTGATGACATAAATTGAAATAGTGATCATGGAAGTGGTATGCCGGTATGCCCTTTTGACTGGATGATCGAAGTCCGAACACCAAACAGGGAATGTACATCCAACATCCCCCGTGGGTGGACCGTTGGATGCTTTGCTGGTCAATATTTCGAGAGTTGGCGTCTAAAGGATGAGTGGCAAGAGGTAGAATCTCTAGAAAATGACAGACCCAGTTGCAGAGGAGCATCCAGCATCTCGTGATTCATGATTCATTCCTTCCAGCACTTCTGGCACTCCGACCCCGCAACTGGGGGCCATTGGAGGTGTCTTTTTTGATGTCTGCTTCAAACATGTCAGGATTCCAAAAGCGGAAAAAGGGGCTTGCAGCCTTATGTGGCACTTGATCGACAGTCTAACAATTTGAAAGACCCCTCGATCAACCACCACACAAAGCGAAGCAGCTCGGTCAGGGAAATCCTCCGACCCACCGCTGAGTCTCACAGACCAAGACCCGCCTGGCCCTGCTCACACATCTAACAAGCTTGTGGCTTCACGGAAACCGTGGCTCTCAGGCAGCGGGGCATTGCCAGGTCGCTTCAGCAATACTGCTTGCCAGCCCGCCTGCAGGAAAATCAGTTTGGGGGGGTTCTCGTTTTGCCACCACCACAGCCACCACCCCATCAAATGGACGTCCACGGACCATCACAGAGCGTCACCTCAAAAGTATTTGATTTTGCAAAAAAAAACACGAGAAACACTTCGGGACGACTGAAAAAGTCGGAGTCCTTGGAGTGTCTGATGTAGACTAGTAGATTCCCGTAGATTCCCACCTTTCGGGCAGCTTGGGCTTCGCCCAGCACGTCAGTGCAGAAGAGGCCTCACGCGCTCGACAAAGGGAAGCCAAGATGAGCAAAAGAAAACACTGGATGCCTTGCAAAGGGCGAACATGATCGACCTCCCTTCAGATCCCTTCATTTATGATAGCTTCGGTCTTTCTTTGCCCAGTGATGAAAGATAAAGAGTGGAGGTTGTTTTGAACTCTTGGACTCTCGGCTTTGAAAGCATCCCGCCAGACCTTCGCTAGGATTGATGCCCATGGATAAAGCGATCTCCTCATAGGCCTTGGCCTCTTGCTTTGAGGCCTCCGGTCTTCGAAGGCTGAGCATGAACACATGAGTGAAGTGACTGAGAAACATGAGGGTCAATCATACTGGATGGTGAAAGCTGACAGTGGAGAATATCTGGAGAAGACCTGTTCGAAGACTTGGAAGCCAAGCTGGCGGTAAGAGGAGTGCTTTTTATTTGTATTCATTCACAAGCAGAATCAGAGCGCCAAGATCTCCCACCTGTGCTGACTTGGGATCGAAGTACGCCGACAGGTAGCTTGTCAAGTCTCCCTTGTCTGAGTACTGATAGATGAGTCGTTGGGCCTGCAAAAAAACACCAAAAACACCATGACCATTCCCTTCTCTTCATCTGCCAAACAAGCCCTTGTTGCAACCGCACGGCTTCTTCGCTCTTTCCGGCATCAAGTGGTTTTTAGTTTCTTTCTCCTCTGAACGCCGACCCGGACATGTGTCTCCGATGGCCGTCGCGTCCGGAGGATGGTCCGTCGACGTCCGTCCGCCTCGCGACTGCCGCTGGAGAAGATGGCCACGCGCTTCCCGGCGGCCACCCAGGCAGCCATGGCCTCGGGGGTGTCCTGGGCGCGGGCGTGGGCGCGGGCGTGGGCGCGGGCGTGGGCGCGGGCGTGACCCTTCTTCGGTTCGGTCTTTGGGTCGAATGAATCAACTCTACACTCGAGATGTGGTCAATCCTTCGGGGTTGCATGCGAGCTGCTCTACCCCCACGGAAGAGTGGAAGAACCCTGAAAAGAGCAAGGTGGTCCATTTCTCCGACAGCATGGAATCTTTGCACCTCCGTCCACCTCTGAACCCATTTGACCACTCTGATCCTCGAACATCTCGCCCTTGAGCTCCCCTTTCTCGTAGCCGGCTTTCCACAGCTTGCCCTGCAACGTTGGGAGATACTCCCAGCACCAGCCATGAGGTATGTTTGATCTTGATTGAAACCCTACGCAATTCAATTGAGTTCTGTGAAACAGACCACCTGCGCAAATGCATCTGAAACAAACAAGACTGGTCTGCGCCGGTCTCCTGCAAATCTTTCAAGGCTGGAACCTTCCGGTCTTTGGCAATCCACTCCTGACAGTCATCTCTCGTGGTCGTTTGTGGTGCAATGAACAAGGAAGTCGAGCTGTTCAGGTCCTTGAGAGATGCTGCATGCCCTCTGCCATCTCTCTTCTAACGTCTTTGTGATGGGCATTCCCTTCATATGTTGATACATAATAATATAAGATGATATAAGCATCTCTCTCTCTCATTCGCTTCTACAAGCCTTGGTCAGCCGCAGAACCTCTTCCTTTGACCAAATGAAAGGCACCTGGTCCTGTCAAAGACATCAAAAGATTCAGGTCAACACCTCCAAGACCTGATTCTGGAGTTTACGAATCTTCGCACCACTCGGGAAAGCTTTCCCTCTTGTCCCTCGCGGTGTCCGTGAAGGACAGAAAATAGTTTCGAACAAAAACTTCCAGCTCGATCTGCTTTCCTTTGAAGCAACTCCTTCCCTTTGCATCAGGCTTTCGAGTGCACCAATGATTCGAGACATTCTGACGGCCACATTTAGCCGGGCAAAAGTCCTCCTTGCACTGCTTCTCAAACTCTTTGGCCACATCTGCTAGGTTTGCAGTTTGGATCCAGGAGTCAACTGCAGTGGCCGCATACGGGAAGAGCTTCTCCTCAGCGCTCAGTCCCAACTCCCCAACCCCGCAGTCTCTGAAGTTAGAGCGACGTTCCCAGACCTTGACCACCCCCCATCGGAAGGTGGGGGACCTTTCCACGGGTGGACTGTGTTTCAACACGCACATACACACACCCAATCCCGGCCGGGGCCCCACCGCCGCCCGGGCTCCGACGTTAGCGCCACCACGGGCCTTCACAAAAGAGATCGGCGTCGTGGTGCCCTCCACGTCCAGAAGCACCACCGCAGGGCCTCGTCGAAGCCGCTTCCGTGGCGCCTGAGTGAAAAACGACAGTGACGCTGACCAGACCGCCTGGTTCCTCCCAGCTTGTGGAAGATGCTAGAGGTTTTGAGAAAAAAAAAACGAAATCTGAGATCCGGAGCTTGTAAGAACCCCATGGCTTCCAGAACACCCCCGGTTCCCGCACCTCCACAACTTCCTCCCGGCTCCTGGGCAGCCAATCGCACGAAAACCGAGACGTTAAGACCCAACTGGCAACTCCGAGCGAATTCGACAGGGAAATCTGTGATTGCATGGTTCACCGCCGCTCCTAGAGATTCAGATATATGTGGAGAAGGCTGAAGAAAACACTTGCTCGATCTTGTTCGTGTTTTCTGGAACTTCCAAACACCTCAGATCAGCTGAACATCCCTGTCCTCCGGATCTCAAGGTCCAAGAGAAAGCCCAAACACTCCGTGGCGATCTTGGCCTTCCTGGCAAGGGTGGCTCAGTAGCCCTACCTCATCCCACATGGGTGTCTATCTCAGGGGGACCTTTGGGAAGTCTCCCTACTTCAATACACACCTACATCTGGTTCTCCTATCTCAACCCTCAGCTCCACCTGTGTGACCGACAGCTCAGACCATTCCGCCACCGAGTTGCTCTGCAGAGCTGCCAAAGACATAAGCTCCATGATCCTCAGCGCCACCGCTTCGGTGCCACCGAACATCCCATTGCCAGTCACCGAACCTCCCATGATCCCCGTGGCATGTTTAAACCTCGCCCTCTCGGTCGGAGCGACCGTCTTCCCCGTCAACGAGTCAGCTTCCAAGTCGAGTCTCGCGCACCAGCACCGCTGGACAAGAGGGGTACCTCTGCAGTGCTCGAATCAGGTCGGGCACCAGGTCCGGTTCAGTGGCCTCGCTGCGAAATGTGGTGCTTCATGCGCGATGGCCATGGCTGTTGCAAGACCTCACTTGGCCAAAACCTCTAATTCAGCGAAAGGGAACAAAGTCCTTTGCACTCTTTGGTGAAAGGGATGGAAATCGAATGATTTTTCATCGAAGTGCGTCCTTTGACCCAAGAATGCTACGCATGGAACTAGTGCCTTGTTGTCGATGATGGGCACCACCAGCACTCCGTCTCCGGACACGCCCAAGCCTCGTGAAAGCCCATCCCATGAGACCCGGTCTCAAGCGAGCTGCACTCCGGTCCAATCTCTTCGTGAAGATCTTAGATCGGAAGTGGGAACGGTCTTCGCTTCGTGTTCCAACATCTTCCTTCCTTCCTGCTGAAGATCTTAGATCGGCCACACGCGATGGCGATCCCAAACCGACGGCGTTTGGGCCATGTCCCCGTCCCTCCCGTTCTTCACGTCCCCCAAACCGACCCTCGCTCTCCGTCGCGCTTCGGTCGTCGCACCTTTGATCATTTCGGAGTCGCGGATTCGCAGCACCTCGGACGAAGTCTCCGTTCCGAACCTCTCTCAAATCAGCAAGTTGACCATCCCATGAGGCTTTTGGAGTTGCCTTGATCGACCGAAAGCAGATCAACCTAACGAAGCGCTAAAGCAAGACCCCTTGCGCTCCCAACAGGCAGGGCTAATCGAACCTGAAACACTTGCGTGTGTCCGTGGATGGGGGGCAGGATCTCCTCCCAGCACCTCCTTGTTCTCCGCTGCGACGATGGCAGGCACTGAGTGAATGTGGCAAATAGCTGTCACGTCACTCCTCCAAAAGGATTGGCCAACGACTGGCACGGGATGAGACTTGGCACCATAAACGACGTCGCACAGTCACAACGGAGGTCTTGGAGCTTTCTCTTCGTTTTTTTTCGTCTAAAACTCTCTCGACGCGTCCAAAAGATGCCATCACCATCCACTAACTCCAACCCCACCTCCTCTACCATCCCACACATCATCCCGGTACCATCCCGCACGGATGTGCCGGCTCCTCCGCTCGAAGACCGCTTGGAACACCGCCGCGCTGTCTGAGACCTTCGCGGCCCGGGACACCGTCAGCCTCGCGGCCTTCGGTGCCGACTTCGTCGGCAGCTTGAGCAGCTCGCCCGAGCCGGCAGCCAGCAGGAAGAGGTCCTCGAAGAGACTCCGATGGACAGGCTTCAATTGGCTGATTTTCGGAGAAGTTCTGTGAGGCTTCTCAAAAGGGCTGCTGCAAAGGTGGAAGCAAGCAGTGTTGACACAGAAGGAAGGAGCTGAAGTTGTACTTATTGTATCTTACTGTACTTGCAGGCGTGCTGATTGAGTTGTATCATTTATTTCACAGGACCAGAACAATCCATGTGCGGCGGTTTCGCGATGCGTGATCGGGTAGAAAGGGGTGTCTCAGTCTCAGTTCCACTTGATTCATAGTGCCAAGACTTTTGTCGATCATCTTGAAAGATCTTGATTGTAGATGCAATCTCAGTGATTGGTCTTCTGTCACTTCTGGCAAAGGAAGCAAGTTGCATAGCACACTGCAGGTCCGCGTGACAAATGCTCGCTCGCTTCAACCAGCTGCCTTTCTGCCTTTAATCAACCACCTGCTAACTACCGCTGTCCTCCTCCTGCAACTGCTCTTTGGGCACACCGGAGGGTGTCACCAGCACCGGGGCGTTCACCACGCCCGACGCCTTCGACGTCACTCGGCATGCCATGGCTCCTGAAGAGCCCAGGCACCAGCCCTGTGCGAAGAAACCACGCAAGCAAGACTTTGGCGCCGGGCCGGGCCAGCACATGCAGGTTTGATGACGTTGCACCGATGTTCACCCACCCTCTTTTCCAACCCAGGGCAAACCCGCAAATCTGGCAATTGTCACCATCCTTTGTAGGTGGTGAATACAAGAAAGCATGAATAATGCAGCCAATCCGCACGATGGTAGACCTCAATGAAAGTTCCTCTTCCAGAGGTTGAAACCGCTGCAAGTATCTTTCTCTCGAAAGGTGAGTATCTGCTGGACGGTTGATGGGCGTCCACACAGGCACGCCCTTAAATAGGCCTCGGTGTCTGCTCAAAGGCGACAGTATTCGAGCGAATACAAACACAGAACCTCTGAAGAAGCTTGGCTGGTTCGTCTTCGGCTATCAACACCAAAGCAGGAATTCTGCCAGACACGCCCAGGCACGCATGGCATGTGTGAAGTTCTTCGTGTCCATCGTGAACCTCCACATGCAAAACTGAGACAGAGCGACTTAGAAAAAGGCTTGACAGGGTGTGCATGTGTGAGGAAGTGTGAGACTTGTGCAGCAAAGAAAAAGTGAGGAGGTCAAGTCAATGCGGATCTAGAGGTGTTCGACAAGACAACTGTTCATTTGCCTAGTCTGCGAAAGGCGGTGCCTGTGGTAGATACCCTCTGGTAGCACAATGAGATCACCCGCGCTTAGTCTGATCCGAATCCAACGATCCTGCGCATGACAAAAAGTGAAAAGCGAACAGAAAGAAAGATGTTGTCTGCACCAACGTCTGTGACATCAACTGAAATGCCACGTTGCTTCTTCGGTGACAAGAGAATAGGACTTTCCTTTAGGCGGAATAGGCTGCTCCTTCAGATCCCGCACATCAAAGTAGCCACTGCCCTTGAGGATGTATCTGACTTCCTGCCAAAGTAAAATGACCGAACCGGAGCCGAAAATGATCCGTGGACCAGCTTACGAACCTGTCAAACGCTCACCGTTCCAGGCTTTCCCATGGACCGTTCTCGTGTTCACGGGCTGCGTCGATACAGCGAACACTGCGTCGATACCGTCGATACGTCGAGGCGATGGGAGTTCCTCTGACAAGATGGGGTTGTATTAGAATAGGGAAACATCGCGATTAGAATAGGGAAACCCCCCAACCAACATTCAACACCCCCCTGGAAGAGGAAAATCGACCAACAAAAGCCTTTGGTTGCGGGGTCCACTAATAATAAAATGCAACCCCCTTGACTCATACTCATACAAGAATTCCTGACCCTTTGGCTAATCTGTACAGACTTCCGCCTCATCCGAATGGATGTGCTCTTCGAAGAATGCTTTCAGCTTGTTGTGGTAGTCCGGGAGGCACTCCTGTTAGGCGTTGACTGGCACCAGAAAAACATGAAGTTCAGATGAAAACCATGAGAAGTGATCATTGTGAGGCGCTTCCGACCTACAGAACCCCACTCCTCTGAGCAAGTGATGATGTCGGCATAGTTGTACCCACGAGACTCTCGGATGGCTGCCAGTTGCTTGTCCTGGATGAAGAATTGGCTGTTCAAACACAAGATCCGAACAGCCACCTTCTTAAAGCATGGCAAAGCGGCGTGAAAGAAGTCACCAAGGTCCTGAATGCCATCCTTCGGTTCCCAAGGAACTGCCTTGGCCGGGTAGTCGCCAACTGGAGGAATATGCCAGTGGATGACGCCAAGATCACGTAGGTCGGAGATCGTCACCTGTCAGAACGATGGCAAACACATAAAAGAAAATGAGGAGAGACACTTCACTGCAAAATGACGTGTTTTAGTGTGATGAACAAGATCGTCACCTGCTTTCAGTACAGTTCTAAATCCTCCCAGACCGCTCCGGTCATGGCCCCCTCCGGTTTCCCCCAGAGCGATCCGTCCGCAGCACCGGATGATTCGGCTCCGTCCGGTTCTCGGCCGTCTGATCGACCACCGCATTGGCCTGGGAGGTGACCGTTGGAAGAATCGAAAAGGACTAGGTTGGAGGCCATCGCTAGTAGCTCGGAGGCCATTGCTATTAGGTTGGAGGCCATTGGTTGTAGATTCGAGGCCATCGCTATTAGGTTGGAGGCCATCCCCATTAGGTTGGAGGCCATTGCTGTTAGATTGGAGGCCATTGCTATTAGGTTGGAGGCCATCATTTGTAGCTTGGAAGGCATCGCTATTAGGTTGCAAACATTGCTATTAGCTTGGATGCCATGGCTAGTAGGTTGGAGGCCATTGCTATGAGGTTGGAGGCCATCATTAGTACATTAGAGGGCATGGCTATTAGGTTGGAGGCCATGGCTTGTAGGTTGGAGGCCGTCCCTATTTTGTTAGAGGGGACCTCTAGTAGGTTGGAGGTCATTGCTAGGAGCTTGGATGCCATCGCTAGTAGGTTGGAGGTCATTGCTATTTGGTTGGAGGCAATCGCCAGTAGGTTGGATCTCATTGCTCTTAGGTTGGAGGCCAAAACTAGTAGATTGGAAGCCATCTCTATTAGGTTGGAGGCCATTGCTATTAGTTTGGAGCACATCGCTAGTAGGTTGGAGGCCGTTGCTATTGTTTTGGAGGCCATCCCATTTGGTTGCAGGTTATTGCTACTAGCTTGGAGGCCATCACTAGTAGATTGGAGTCCATTGCTATTAGGTTAGACGCCATTGCTAGTAGGTTCCATTGCTAGTAGGTTGAAGGTCATTGCTATTGGGATGGAGGCCATCACTAGTAGATTGAACGCCATGGCTAGTAGGTTGGAGGCCGTAACTAGTATCACTAGTAGGTTGGAGGCCATTGCTAGTAGGTTGGAGGATGTTCTATTAGGTTGCCGGCTATCGCTAGTAGCTTGGAGGCCATCGCTATTAGGTTGACTAGTAGATTGGAGGCCGTCGCTACTAGCTTGGAGGCCATTGCTATTAGATTGGAGGTCATTGCTATTAGGTTGGAGGCAATCGCTAGTAGGTTGGAGGTCATTGCTATTGGGTTGCAGGCCATTGGTTGTACATTGAAGGCCATCGCTATTAGGTTGGACGCCATCCCTGGTTGGTTGGAGGCCATTGCTATTAGGTTGGAGGCCAAAACTAGTAGGTTGGAGGTCATTGCTATTAGGTTGGAGGCCATCGCTAGTAGGTTGGAGGCGCTCACTATTTGGTTGGAGGCCATTGCTATCGTTTTGGAGGCCATCGCCATTTGGTTAGAGGTCATTGCTACTAGCTTGGAGGCCATCCTTAGTAGATTGGAGGCCATTGCTATTAGGTCGGAGGCCATCACTAGTAGATTGAACGCCATCGCTATTAGGATAGAGACCATTGCTAGTAGGTTGGAGGTCATTGCTATTAGGATAGAGGCCATTGCTAGTAGGTTGAAGGCATTGCTAGTCGGTTGGAGGCCATCGCTAGTAGGTTGGAGGCCATTGCTATTAGGTTGGAGGCCATCACGAGTAAGTTGTTGGAGACGTGTGTATTTTGAGCCCGCCTGGCCCCCCCATGGGTAGACTCCCTATTTGGTGGATTGAGAGTGGATGAGGCACAGACCCCAAAAAAAGGGTTTAGTTGTGGACCCCTGCCAGTGCCATCGAACCTCTGAAACCACTGTAAGTGACTGAGGCCTCAATGAAATCTGCGGCAAAGCTTGCCAAGCTGGCCAAGCTGCCATGTACCATGCTTCAATCGTCGCCATTGCTGGAAGACTCGTTTGCTGCAAACAACTGTCGTTGGGTTCGCGTGTCCTCTTAGGTCGGATCCTGAAGGAAGTGGAGTTGATCTACCACGCTGTTTCTCGAGCAAAACTGGAGAAGAGCGGACAAAAACCTTTGCTGAGCAAGAATCCAAAACCAAAGCATTGTTTGGTGCGGGCAAAGGCATGTAAAACCAAAGCCATCGGGCTTTTCGGCCGTCCGTATCATCCGTGAGGATGTTCAATCCAGAGAATAACGCTGAAGAAGCGTCAATTCCAGTCCAGCTGGGTAAGTCTGTGGCTTCTGTTGCAGTAAGAGATGCTTGGTGAGTTCTTGAACCTGCACTTGTGGAAAGCCGTTTTGTTGCCCGTTGAAGGGAGTCAACAAATGTTGAAACCAGAGGATGTAAATGGAAGATGCACGAAAAAGAACACCTCGAGGAGCGTTCCTCTTCCACTGGCTCTCCAGCAAGTACCTTTCTCTGGAAAGGTGAGTATCTGCTGGACGGTTGATGGGCGTCCACACAGGCACGCCCTTAAATAGGCCTCGGTGTCGGCTCAAAGGCGACAGTATTCGAGCGAATACAAACACAGAACCTCTGAAGAAGCTTGGCTGGTTCGTCTTCGGCTATCAACACCAAAGCAGGAATTCTGCCAGACATGCCCAGGCACGCATGGCATGTGTGAAGTTCTTGGTGTCCATCGTGAACCTCCACATGCAGACAGAGCGACTTAGGAAAAGGATTGACAGGGTGTGCGTGTGTGTGGAAGTGTGACAAGGGACTTGCGCAGCAAAGAGAAAGTCAAGAGGTCAAGTCAATGCGGACCTGGAGGTGTTTGACAAGACAACTGTTCGTTTGCCTAGTCTGTTAAAGGCGGTGCCTGTGGTAGATACCCTCTGGCAGCACATTGAGAAATGCGCTGAATGTCTCTGCAGCCTGCAGTAGTTCAAATGGATTCGTGAAAAAAAAAAAGAAGAAGATATAACTGACGTTCCTTGCCAGGAAAGAAAGTTAATCAATCCAATTGCTTGTGTCAATGGCACAAGCCTCTCAATTCATGAAATGGTAACGAAACACAGTTCACTCAATACTTTGCTGCAATCATCACAATCACCCTGCACAAAGGTCTTTATTTGCCTTGGACTGTGATTTGTTTGTGGGCATAGAAACGCGTGTGCCAAGTGTACATTCTGGTTGTACGAGGGGCCGTGAAATCAACCTTGCAAAGTTACCAGATGACTCCTGAAACCGGAGGTTTTTCCCTCATATTGTTCAACGTAATGCTTTTTTGGGGTGCAGATTCGCCCCGCAAAGAGATCCATACTGCCTGCAGTTTCGCTTCAGAGTGGCCTAACACACTTAAGCAACACCCTGACCCCCACGGTACATTTTGGAGCTGAGATCATGTGCTGCAAAGGCACACGCATCAAACGTGCGTCTGGGAGTTTTTCCTACACTCGCTGACAGTGCACCTGCTGACACTCGCCACCAACGACCTATCTTGCGTTAGAACGGCTTGTGGAATCACCAAGGCAGGGCTTTTCAAAACAGATGCATCTTGCCACTTCGCCTATGACTGCACCAACGAACTTCCGCGAGCCCAGAAATCACTGAGGCTAGGGCCCGCACCACGACAAAAAACATCTTTTAGATCTTTTAGACGTCGGTTGCGTGGAACATCATGAGAAAACACATAGGAACCAAAACCAGAAAAACATGAAAACCATGACGCTTGAAATATATATATATATATATAGCGGCAATTGCCCGGATGTGGATGATAGCATCTCGGACGACTTGTCTTTCGGGCACTCCCGTGCCCAACCATCGGGTGCGGGTGCCGTTGACAGCAGTCGAGTGAAACAGACGGACCACCCGAAAAAGGCCGCTCCAACAGCCTCGGGATGGGTATTCGCGCCAGGCTGTTCAAAGGTCGGTGTGGAGAAAAAACGGCGAAGCATGATGCTTGGATCTGTGTCAAGCATGGTTTGAACTTTTGAACTTTTGAACCCAAATGTTGCTTTAACCAAATATAAACAAATGTTGCTGGCTCTCAAAATTAGCCGATGTCTTTTCTACCCGGCAACACTCTCTTTAAGAAATGAATGCAGAATACTGTGAGCCATCCAAAGCTCCTACGCTCACACATGCGCCAAAGGTACCAAACCTGAAAGCCTTCGCTCCTTGACGTTGTCTTCGTTTTCAAGATAAGTCACTAGTCTTCGTCTTCTTCATCAGCCTCAAGCGACTGGCACTCAATGGAAGTCTTCGACAACAAAATGTACAAATTACACAAACAATCTTCATAGCGATGGCCTCCAACCTACTTACAAATATTTACAAATCAGTGCAAATCTTGCGGATAAAAGAAAGAAATGGACACATATTCATCGCCTTCGACCCAACTGCTCGCATGTGCAAGCGAGTGTGCTTCGATGGACGAATTCTCTTGTTTTTCTGTCCTGGCATTCTTCAGCGAAGCATTGCACCCACAGGGCAAGGGAGAAAGAACGATCGTTCGTTCTTCGAGAAAAATTAAAATGTTTTCTCCTTTGTGGGCTTAACAAAAACAATCCTGCAATATCCTGCATTTTAATGGGACTGCTCAGCATATCCACCGAATTGGTTTCTCACCGGACTGCGACCCCTTGACTTCGACTTGTGGCATTTTAAACATCCGCAAGCGTCAGGCTCCGGCGCAGCCGACTAGTCTTTGGCCTTGTTGATTACTATTTGATGTCAGAAAAATAGATTAACTTGAGCTTTCTTGCCATGTCACCAGGCGGATTTATAGGCCTTTCGAACAAAAAAGGTGGCTAGCAGAACGGTCAACTTCTGGACTGGTCCTGGATGTCGGAAATGGCAATAATCGCACTGAACGCCTTTGCCACATTTGCCTGAGCACAGACTTTCAAAGGTCTTTGTGAGACAGGCTGCATCTATTCTTTTGTGGTGGCCTAGCTGCTCAGCTTCAGGTACTCTTCACGGCCATAAACAAAAAAAGAATACTGAGTACTTGTTGAGAGAGCCAAGAACAATCGGACAACGTGGAACTTATAATGATATAGCCGATATATAACTATATGGGAGCACTTTTGCTGTAAAGAAGCCTTGTAGATACTGGCTTCAGATGTTGCTGAACGAGACCATCCAGCACACTCTCAGGTTGGTCAAAGGAAAGGCTCACTGTGGGCTCACTGTGTGTTGCAGGGTTGTTGCTCAGCAATCTTGCAGGGCATAGAGCTGGCATAGGGCATAGAGGTGAAACCAAAATGTTGACACTGGAAAAATTTGTCAAGAAGGCTTTTGTTCGTTCGCTTCTCCGATGTGATTTTGCCTGTCCTCACATTGACAAAAAAGGAAGGAGTTGTGGTTTGTCATCACGATGTGTAATAACGCCATGCGGTTTTCACTGTTGTAATGTGCTCCGTGATGTGTGGTTTTCTAGCTAGCTGTACCTTGTTTCTTTCTACTTTCCTTTACCTCTCCTCCACATGTTCATGGTATTCCTGGGCCGTTCGAGAACGCCCAGCTCCGCCCAGCCACACGGCTTTCTTTCGCTCTGGGTCCCTCCACCCGTTGAAAGCACTGCACCGGGCATACCAGGCCGGAGCCCTCTGAATTTTCCTGGTGGACCTTCATCTGCCCATGTGGGTCTTTGGTGTCTACCTGTTCCACGTTTCAGCAGGGTTTCTTGACCCACAAACACAAATCCCACAGGACTGATCAATCTGAAGTATCACAGGCATGCACTTGTTTGTGAAAAAGGCAAAAAACTTTGATGTATTGGTCCGATGGTGCCAAAAGAACGAATAAAATGGTGTTAAAAGTAAAAAACAAAAACAATCCGCCAAGGTGCCCTTAAACCAGAAGAGGCATGGAGAGCACGTGTCGGGATGTTGTAAGCCTCGCAAACCAAGGTACTGCAAACAACTTATTATCCTGCTGATCAGAACATGACTGTAAACCTACTACTTGGAATATAGAAGCTGCACCCAGTTTCAGGGTGTGCTGTAGAGGCGATCAAACGCGTCGAACGAAGTCAAGAACACAAGTCTTTTACAGCATGCTGTCCAAAAAAACAAGTGTTTTGACCATCTTTGCCACTGATCATCTTGCTTTCACATTGACAACATGAAAAGCGTGGAGATGCAAAGCAGCATGAGAGTTGCAGTCAGGGCACTTCCCAAAGAGGTGCGCTCACCTGCCAGGAACTTGCAACAACCAATCCCTTTGCCCAAGTTTCAATGTCTGTATCCCGCCTTCTTCATTGTTGGGAACTTTGGCAAGAAGTTCTTCCATGGTACTGCGAAACAACAATGCCACAACTTGGAGCGTCCAAAACACATAGATTGAATGACTCTTCTCAAGCATCGCTTCGTGTTTGTTTTTACAATCGTTACGTAATGTCTACAATACAATGACCCAACACATTCCTGCATTCTCCAGCAGAGGCGTAGACGCATGATCTGGCTGGATGTATCTTCATGTGGTCGTGCAATGCTGCATTGAAGTTGAGTAGGGCTACCCAAATCAAAGTTCACCGCGTCTGCCTACGAGGTAGGCTCCCATTGGCCGTCCTCCCTTTCGTTTCAGCAGGATCTTGTGGTCCCACTGGCAGTGGTTGTGCAAGCCGTAGGTTCTGTGCCGAAGGCCTCATTGGAACAGAGAGATTCTAGCTTCTTCGCCTAGGTCTGTCGATTCTTCGAAGCTTTCGGTGTGAGTCTGGGTGTTTGCCCAAGGAGCTTGGAAACCTGCTTGGCAGATCCCTTTGATGCTGTCCCAGAAGGAATTAGCCTTGGATACGAAAACAAATCAACGAATCTTCGAAAGCCCCACAGTCAAACCCTGATGGCTCTGATGGCATGTACAGCTCCTCACTGGTTGCTGGCCGAGGAACGAATTAGCCTTCCCAGGAGCCTAAATTCTAGGCAGGTCGTGCTCAAGGAGTGAACAGTTTTGCCAACCAATACATCAACGTGTTGTAGCAAGGTCATGTTAGCATTAGAGGAAACATGAGCCTCACAAACTGGGATTCAGTTTTTCACCCTGTGAACACGAGTAAACAGAAGGCCTCATTTTGCTAGACCGCTAGACTCCCTCTCTCATGTTGTTGGTCTCATCCACTCTGCGTTTCGTCAACTCTTTCGCTTCTGGATGATTTCACTTGAACGATCGTTCAGCGCCGGCAGGCCTGGCCTTGACTTTGGGCCTCACAGAAGGAGTGTTCAAGAAGTGTTCCACCTTTCTAACCCTTGTAAGAGTGGTTTGAAACCTTTAAGCAAACGGCAACTTGGCATCTCGGGCGTTTGTAGAAGAAATGGTCATGGCATCTTGTCATCCCAGGCCAGGCCACGTAACCATGATTGTTCCAGGGACCACTATGTCTCACAGACACCAAAATGCCCTGTGTGCGACTTTCCAGCCTTTGGTCAGCTTCCTCGTCAGCTTCGTCCCCATTTTCGGATGACAGTCCATCAGGGGACCACTGGTCCAATGGCCGTCTCTCCAGAGGCTCCGGTCGCTCGGGACTCGGATGCGTCGGAACTGGCTCGGAGTGCTGCAGCTCCATTTGAGCTGTTTGGACGACTTGTCGTTCTGGTGCTTGCTGTTGCTGTTGTTGCTGCATTAGCAACAACATTTGCTGTTGCTGCAGCTGGATCTGCTGAAGCAATTGCTCTTGTTGGGGTGACTGTTCCTGTTGTTGCTGCTGCAGCTGCTTCTGTTGCTGCTGAATCAGCAGCAGCATTTGCTGCTGCTGCTGCAGCTGAAGTTGCTGCAGGCTTTGTTGTATTTGTGCGGGTTGTTGCTGTTCTAGTTGTGGTTGCTCAGCTGGCAACCTGGCCATATGTTGCTCCTGCAAAGGTTGGTTCAGCGTTTGCTTAAGCTGGAGTTGATCAAAGTGCATCTGAGAGGACACGGGTTGCATGACTTGAAGTTGCACGGGCTGCGAGAGCGGCTGCGGAACGAGAATCTGGGCTGCCTGAACTGGCACTTGTTGTACTTGCTGCATTGGTTGCATTGGTTGCATGGGTTGCATTGGTTGTACTTGCTGCATTGGTTGCACTGGTTGCTGTTGCTGCAGCTGTGGCAGCTGCTGTTGCACCAGAACTTGGGCGCCTCAACCAACAAGCGCATGGAGAGAGCACATCCATACAGGTCCATAGCGCACAAGCTTCTTTCCACTTGATTCGTCTCAACCAACAATATCATATTTGAAGGCCATCGCTACTAGGTTGGAGGCCATCGCCAGTATCATATTTGGACCTGTTATATGCGTCTCAAATATACAGTTGTTTATTTTGACATACAGTATTTGGACCAAGCCTCCAGGAATGGCTTGGACATATGGCTGGGCTGGTACGACCCTTGGCTCGCAGAAAAAATCATTGACCACATTTTGCCACGGTGGTTTGATGCCACACATGCACAACTCACTCTAGATACAACGGAAAAATACGACCGAGTCTGAGTATTTGGTCTCTGTCTTCACAGGGCATCTGACTGAAGACTCTGCCAAAAAGACTGATGCAAAGCCAGCACATCCTTTGACATATCCAAATGACACAGGGACAAACCTGCTGTCAAACACATGTTGCTATTGAAGCCGATGACCAAACGAAAAAACATCAATCACCGCTCGCTCTTCCAACAAGGCACCTCCCTGCACTGTCGGAAGCCTGAGGTCGATCGACCACGTGGAGCGACACAACGAGCGGGACGAGCAGTCGAGGAACGCGTTAAAAGAACAACATGGCGACCGTTACTACTAGTAAGGCACCTGTTACTACTAGCGTGGCACTTGTTAC
>CAXAMN010028350.1:233345-246819 GCA_963970005.1 Durusdinium trenchii | reverse complement strand
TGTTACTACTAGTAAGGCACTTGTTACTAGAAGCGTGGCACTTGTTACTACTAGCTTCTTGTTACTACTAGTAAGGCACTTGTTACTAGAAGCGTGGCACTTGTTACTACTAGCTTCTTGTTACTACTAGTAAGGCACTTGGAGTGGACCAACTTGTTCCACAAGAACAGTCACTACGACGGAAGAACAACGAACCCCTGCCTGTTCCTGATGATAGCCACCTGTGCGAAACGAAAGGCGGCGAAGGAAAAAGAGATCTCTTATGATGGTACCATTAGGTACCTAGGTACCAAGGTTGTTTCATGATGGTACCTCTAGCGATCTCACGCATGATAAAATGTAAATACTTCATATCATGGCTCCCGCATTCAAAGCAACATTGTGCAAAGGCAGCGTAAGTTAGGTAAAGATCATGGAAGTCAGAGCCGTGCTTATTACCCTGAGGACCATACGCTGAGAAACCTTTAAACTCCAGTAAGCGTTGGTAAGGGAGCAAGCACATTTGCTCTTTTGGCGACTGTTCCTTGGTTGTTCTGCCCTGTTCCAAGCCTGTCTGAAGAGACCATCACAGGAAATCACCAAAAGCCACAGTCTTTCACAAACAAAATCCTGCCGAAACTTGCTTAGGATGTTGCTGGGTCTATTGCTGTATTGCTGCATTCTAATTATTAGTTTATATGGCTGAGAAGGTTGACAGATTCATGGAACGCAGCAACCACTGGCCGCCAGTGGCGGCCGCAACAGCGCCGCCCCGTCCCCGTCCACCTGGAGGGTTCTCCTGCCATTGGTGCTTTTGATCCCGCTTGCGTATCCTGCGAAGGCAACAAGCGATCTGTGACCGAGCGACGGTCCAAGGGGTCATTCGGCCGGTCGGTCCGCCGGTCCATTGACTTATTTGGACTTATCTGGACTTGGTCACTTCATGGTGCAACCTACAAGCGATGGCCTCCAACCTAGAAGCTGGACCCTGAGAAGATCAATATGTTTCATCTTCAGTCCTTGCAGCATGACTTTGGATTCGAGGTGCTCCCTGGCTGCTCCCAGAAGCACTGCCTCAAATGTCAGGAGTTCCATGCTGTTTGTTGTGACCCGAAAAGCCCGGAAACCGTTTGATTCTAGCAGCATCGCCCTAAAAGACTCCCTCGTTGTCAACTCGCAACAACAACCCACTGTTTGCTTTCGCCCAGTCTCTGTCTCCAAAGATGAAGTGCGGAACGTTTTGCCTGCGCAGACGGCGGAAACGACGTGACAAACAACCCGCAGCGTGTGCAACTGGCGGTGCGAACGTGACAACAGCGGCACCGAGAGAGGAATGCCCACGTGTGATACACAACCGCGGAAAGGCATTGAAAGCCTCCATTTTACGAATCACTGATGCACGCTGATCACTGCGGATTGCACACTGCGGATTGCACATACCAGGCCGGGAGTGTTTCGGCTGGTTGCGACTGTTTCGGTGCCAATTGTTTGGGTCACTTCTTGACTCGCAGCGACTGCGTGGGCCCCTGCAGGCATGCTTTTGCCATGTGTTTTTTGCATTTTTTGTCTGCTAATGTCTTCTACTGATTTTCTGAGAGTATAAAAACTCCAAACTCACCACACATCCATCATCCATCGCATCATCCATCGCATCATCAACCATCCTCAATTGAAAAGTTTAAAATAAACTTTGTACAGTATAGATTTCATGAAAACTTCATCCATGTCGAAAACGACCCCAAACCCAGGCTTCATGCCTCGAAGGCTTAAAAAATCTCCGCTCGTCGATGTCGAAGCTGTCGGCCTCGCTGCCTCCAACGGTCGGAAGAGACGAAGAGGGCGCTCTGGTCGCGCTCGGCGCTCCAGTCCTAGTAGCGTCCTTGCTCCTAGCAATACGGCCAGGAGCCCCTAGTAGCTTCTTGTTACTAGTAGCGATGCCCTTTGCTCCTAGTAGCGTCCTTGTTCCTAGTTTTGCAGAAATTCTCCCCCAAGGCGAATGAAGAATCAAAAAAGCCGAAGTGGATTTGGTTCATATTTGTTGGTCTGTGTTCCATTTCCCTGGAAAATCACACTGAACCGAACTTTCCACCTGTCGGATTTGCGCGGGGAAAAAGAAAAAAATCCAAACAACAAAGGAGGCTTCCCTGCAGGTCCCAGGTCGTTCACTCACTCGGAAGTTGCGGCCAAATATCGTTCGAACGAACTGAACGAACTCCAGGTTTTGGTGAACTCCAGTTCTTGATCTCAAGGTTGGAGGCTATCGCCGGTAGGTTGAAGGCCATCGCTCTTAGGTCTGGGGTCAGCCATTTCTTCGCTTCGCGCTGGGCACGAGTTCCTTGGACTCCAGACCTTGAGATCTCTCCGCCGCCAGCCGCTGGCCCCTGCGCTGTGTGCGTGTCGCCATGTCGACGGGGCATCTGAAAGGAGGTCTCTCAAAACCGAAGAAGGCTACGTGGTCCAAACGCAAAGGAGCTATGTTGTCTCAAAAAAGACCTCGAGATGGACTGAACATGACTCATTTATACCTTGTTTTTGGTCTACATTGTCCCAAATTGCTTCATGATTGTACCATACCTGTCTGTCAGAAAGAGCTCACCTATCGCTCTGAAGAACCTGAACCTCGTGTCAGTGCCTGCCAGCTATTCTGATCTTGGCATTACTAGAATAGGGAGTTATACAGTTCTCTGGCAAATCTTGACATACTTGCAGCGGACTTCCTTGGACGAAAAAGCAACGAATTCAAGTTCCTTGCGTCGCACACAGAAACCCCTCGTGCTCATTCACCGCTCCTTCGCGGATGCAGTATATTGTGCTGCGAGCCGGTACTACTGCCAGCTTCGCTACCTTGGACTGCAGGAATTGTGAGGGCTATGTTATCCTGTGATACATATATACTTACAAAGATATTGATATAGTTTTGACACATTCTGACCACAAAAAGTTACAAAAAGACATCAGAAAAGGCTGACTCGCATTTTCACAGTTTCTGGCCTTTTGAGGTTTATCTCATTTGCCCAAGTCGCTGGACGTGAGATATACCATTGGCTTCCAGAATACTCCAGAGCCCTGGCTCGAGGTGGAAAATTTACCTCGTGCGCAGGCACGAAGCATCGTGCGGAGCTCGTGCGGAGCTCCTGAGAGTTGTTGCGCACTAAACCTACGAGTCATGGCCTCCAACCTATGAGTGATGGCCTCCAACCTAGTAGCAATGGTCTCCACCCTGGGAAGCTGTTTGAATAAGCCCGACCAATTCCACACAGCTTGTGGACCACAAGCCTTGAAATGCTGAGAAATGTTCAGGGAAGCTATGAATTGATTTGTCGGTTTGGCGGTCCGATCGCTTTTCGCGCCACAGCGGCTTTCGGTGTTCGACTGAGTGGTGATCCTATCGGCCTGCAGTTTGCAAAGGTGTCAAGTTCAACTTTCAAGCCACAAACAGATCAGCAACACACTCCGCATGATGACTTTGTTTGCATTCATTCCAGCATCTCCCGATCCTTGAATCAAAGTGAAATGACTGATGTCGTTTCACTGGCAACCAAGAACATAAGGGCCGATGCATGGATTTCTACTTCATTTGCAGTTCAGGATGACAACATGACTGTAATGCACTCAAAAATAGGGCCTTTACCACGAATGTCGGACATTTTGCACATCAGTGAACCTAGAGGTTCCCTCGAGAACGGCAGATTGAGCCAACTGCCTCACGCATGTCCAACATGATGAGGTGAAACGGAATCAAAATGGAGTCTCGGTACGCTCCTGTGCTTCTCAAACTGCTGTTGAGCATGCTGCTGTTGTACAAATGGCCAAAACAGAATTGGACACAAACGTAGAAAATGGCACGTATCCATGAGTGGTCGCATACTACTAGCAATATGCATGTCGTATAAATATCTTATATGATCGGTTGATCAACTTGAGCCAAAGTCACAATCTTGGGCAGCTGTGCAAAAATGATGGACAACCCAAAGGGCAAACCATTATGGTTAACTGTCAAGGACTCATGAGTCTTGAGACAGTTCATCCGAGCCTTTTTAGCTGTTTGGTTTACTTCAGCCTGTTTAGCTATGAGTGCCTCCACCAGTTTTGGGCTCTGACCCACACTGGCGTCCCGCACTGCAAAAGTCCACCAAGTAACTGCGAATCATGTTTGGAGCAAAAAGAAGCATCTGCAACAACAAACACAACCATCTGAGAACCTGCCACAACCATCGAACTAGGCCAATTCGGAGGCTGGAAAGCCAAGTTAGTTGAGGAAGGAACGGTTCCAAGTTGCAAAGAATAGCAGCCACCTGTAGAATCTAGAACTCAGTTCCCCTCACAAAACATGCAAGAACATGTACACAGCCTGCTCTCACCTTTAGTTCACGGGGACCCGATGTGGTCAAGCCTTGCGCCAAAAATACCCACAACAGCAGCAGAAGCACATTCAAATCACAGTCAGCCACTCTGCAAGTCTGAGACCCAAGTTTGAGAATTACTTCGCCAGAACCGGTGGCGCAACATTCATCATCCAACCACACTTCAACTGGGACCGGGGAGGCGCCATTTTTTGGTGAACCAGATTTCGATGCTGCATGCCAAACAACGTTGTTTGCACATCCCTGAACGGCTTCTACAACCGTTGTTTGCAGATTTACGAAAAGTCAACACATATTTGCAGGCTTTGCCTTGAAGCTATGCGCTGTGATGATGATCTTGAAACCAATGTATAAACGTTATATATATGTTGCGTAGCTGCGGAAGATGTCCTGCACCATGTTTCTGCTTCTTCCAGAAATCATATCCGCAGGGTCCGCAGGGTAGCATAGATGATACGTGGCGTTTTCGCACTGTGCGTGGAAAACCAATCCAAAGTCCGAACACAAATGAACGCACCTGATGTTAAACCAGCACCAATCAGCCAGGTTATCAATAGCCTGGCTGCCTTCTCTAGCAGCTCTAGCAGTGCTCAGGGGTTCTGCCTCGGAGAGCATGCGGCATCATGATCAAACACCACCGCGCCTAGTAACTTGTTCCAAGGTAGTTTGAAAACAATCATGTAAGATGTAGGAAAGAGTGGCATCTGCAATCTGATTTCTCCAAGAGAAGTGTCAAACTAGGAAGATTTGTCCAGGCGACAGTGGTACATGAGGCCACACCTTTTGGTCAGCAGAATGCATCCTCATCAGCAAAGGGACCAGAATCTTGAGGTGAAACCTACAGTAAGTCTTTGGAGAAAAGGTCTCTTCCATGTGACCCTCAAGTTCTCACTGCCTCTTCCTTTGCGGCAAAACCTCGGCTCAGCCTCATTCGTCTCATCGATAAGTGCACGGACCTCGAATCACTGGCGCTTCTGATGCTTTCAACTAGCTTTGCTCTTGCTGTGACCTGTTTCACGACACAAAACGCTCACCCCACTAATTATACAATAACATATAACATACTGTAGTATCCTTCTGCACCTTGAACAATCAAGTCCTAAGCCCAAGTCAGAAAATTATGCAATCCAATCAGTCTCAGCTTTCATCAACGTGGCAAGCCTCGCACACGGATCTCCTCACCATCGCAGTCAGTTGTAAGCTTGTCTTCATCGACGTCTGCAAGATCAATCCACACGACTGGAATGGTGACCTGCAGCAATGCAAGTGGTACCCTTTCAAAATGGAGAAGTGCCATGCTGCTGTACTGTACACGATCCATAAATCAAGCAAGACTTGCACATCGACTTGCGAACAACCAAAAGCACAAGTGGCGCCTCATCATATGATCGCTCTGCAAATTTCTGGAAGACGAACAGCCGTCGATTGTCCAAGCTGTACGTGTCTGTGCTCAAATTGATGTCACCCTGAATCTCACCGTCAATGTCAGTGCCATCCCGAAGGAACACTCTGATGGGTGGAAAGTCTTCAACGAAGAGTTCTCCTCTTAAAAGCTCATCAATGACATCCTCCAGCGGGATGCCATTCCTGAACTCAGATAGGATGCTATCCTGACAAAAACGGATGCTAGCTGGCCTCATATGATTTGGCAAATGTTCCTCAGACCTGTGGTATGGACTCCAACGGATGGATTCGGACACGGATCTATCATCTGGTTCGTCCGAATCGTACAGCTGAGAATTGCTCCAAAGCCCATCCGAAAAGCTTTGACCAGCTGAGGAAGAAGAACAAGAAGACCATGACATGGCTTTGACTTGTTGAGCAGTGGCCAAGCTGTTTCAGCCGAAAATCTTGCAAATTCCAGCCTGAAGGCCTCATCGTGTTGCAAGACTCGGTGTCATGTCTTTGTGTATATCCTGGCCTAGACGCAAGGCAGCCAAGACCACAGTGACAGTGCAAATATCTTTTCTTTCAAGATTGAAGAATGCAAAAATACACCATCACTACTGACTACAGCGCAGTAGACTCACAGCAATCATGTCAAGGGAGCTGGGTGTGCGAGCGATCCAAATCCCAAAGGTGTGCATCTTCGCTCCACGGCCCATCCGGTGGGTGTCTTGCGCCGCCAAATGAGGCGAGAAGGGCCATGAAATCGACCTCAAGACCTGTCCCGAATGACGACACAAGGGAGGAGGAACCAAAGTACGTCGAAGATGCAGAAATGCTGCAAATCTCATGTGCAATGAGCGGCATCAAAGTAGGGTCCCCTTGTCCATTTCTAGATTGTGCCCAAGAACGATACCAAGTTCTGTTCGCCGTCCTTTGACCTGCACAGAAATTGAAATAACCCTCTGACCGCCTCTGCCCTCTGCTTTCAGGTGGGCATGAAGAATTCGTACACCTTGGTTCAATCACTGACCCCACCTCCCTGCTCACCTCCAGGAGGATTCAAGGCATGTTGTTTCATATCACCCGAAAATAACAAACCCCTCCCCTGGCACTGCGACACCAAACGGCGGCCAAACGAAGTGGCCGTCATATTGTTCCCAAAGGATCCCAAAGGTGTTTGATAAAGCATGTTAAAACTCATCAGAATACATGATCCACCTCAAAGGGTCATCCACACCCACCAAAAGCACCACCCGAAAAGATAGAGAGCGGGCAGCTGTGGCAGTGCGCTTTTTGGCCCATTTGCTATGACAAATGGACTATTTATATTAATCTATATATATATACCGAATTCAATTGTAGTTTAATTCTAATTCAGTTCTAATTCAACCCTACATCTTTATTCAAGCTTCTTTCAAATTCAATACTAATTTAGAAAGGAAAAAACTAATTCAAATCCAATGTATATACTTCCATTCAAACCTAATTTCATTTTATTAAAATTCAATTTTAGAAACAATTTTCATTCTAATTTAGTTCGTGTTTAATTCAAACATGATTATTGTTCAAGTCTAATTTAACTCCAGAGAGCAGGTGTTGCTGGGGGTGTAAATTTAAGACAAAATGCTATAAAATCATGTGCTTTACAGTGTTTTCTTGCCCTGGGAGTGCTGGGAACTAGGTCAAAACACTGCTTTTGAGTAGGCAAATAGATTTGTTCAAGTAATATCTGGAATAATCATTTCTATATTAAGAAGCTTTGTATAAAGGTTTCTACGTCTAAAGTGTTCCTCTAGATCTCTGGAATGGTCACTTCTATAACAAAATATTTAACCGCTGCTACTTCAAGAGCTGTCCTCTTAATCTCTGGAAATATATATATATGTATTATATATATATATATATTGACATTGAAAAGCTATAGTTGAAAGCCTTTTTGTTCAAAAGCTTTCCTATAAATCTCTGAGAATATGCATTTCCATATTTAAAAAGCCATGTATATAAGCAATTGTTTTAAAGCTTACTTTTTCGTTTCTGAGAATAATCACGTCTATAGTTAAAAATGCCTTTTACATTGTAAGTGTGAATTCCAAAAGCGGTTCCCTAGATTTCTTGGATTGATCACTTCTATATTCAAGCCTAATATAAAAACGTGCATTTCAAAAGCTGTCCCCTAGATCTTTGGGAATGATCATTTGTTTAAAGATTGTGTATAGAATAGAAGCTGTGTATTTCAAAAGAAAGGATCTCTGGGAATATATATTCTATTTAGTGCTATTCACAAACTTGCCTCTAGATCTCTGGGACTGATCACTTCTATAGTGAAAAGGTTGGAAAGCTTTCATTTTATAGCTTTCATCTGGATCTCTAGGAAAGTAGATTTCTTAGAGATGTGTGTGTTCATTAACGTTATGCAATGTATATTTATCTGCCACTTGAAAGAAAAAAGAAAAACGATCCCTTTTCTGGAAAACATAAATACATGCCCCATGGTGCAAAACCAAAAAACCTTGAGAAAACACACATATGTGGTTTTTTAAATGAGAGTCTTGACTGAACCCTCCCACAGAGGAAAAACGTCTGAAAACATTGTATTTTTTGTGTGTTTTAGCTTGTTTTCTTCAAGAATTGTCCACAAAGTGCAGAATCTTCTGCAGACTGCACTCCTGGCAGTGCAGTTTTCTTGACAAAGGTTAACAGAGTGCCCTCCTTGCAGTGTAGTTGTCTTGACAAATCTTAACAGGCGCCCTCCTGGAGTGTTCTTGACAAATGTTGAAACTTGCAAGAAAACTTGACAAGTGTCAAGAAAGCTGCACTACCAGGAGAGCACTCTGTGGAAAATGTTCGACCCTGTGGACAAATACCACAAAAACAAACAAAAACAAAGAAACATGTGTTCAGAGGCTTGTCCTCTGCGGGGGTTTCAGTCAAGACTCTCTGAAGTATATATGTTTTTTATTTTGGTGTTTTTTGTTGTTTCTGTTTTTTTTTGGCATATTTCATATTTTGTCAATTGGTCAGGCATTCCTGCTGGATGCAACTGTTGTACAGCCATTTTTGGCAGTGCAGTTTTCTTGACAAATGTTGACTCAAAAGAACTCAAATTTACGAGAAAACTGCACTGCCAGGAGTGCCCGCTATGACAAAATATTAGTCAGTGGGTTCAATCATCCCAAGTAAAGGTTGAAAGTAAAATCTCTCAAACCACCACCTAGCTTTCACTGTGGACTGTCTTCTCACCTGCCACAACCGGAATGAGACTGCGGGATGGCCCACCATGGCTCCACGTCGCATCATTTGAGCAGCACGCGAAAAAATGTTGAACTTCAGATCTCCTCTTCAGGACGTGTCTCTGGTCTTTTAGGCGCTTCTGACAGTTTCTCATAAGATTCTTGGGATTCTCGGAGACCTTCAGGGTGGAGGACGTGTGGGAACAAAATTTGTGATACGCTTGATACCGCTTGATGCTGTTTCCGCTTTCCAGCCGGAGAAACATGGCTGCATCCATCGAAGCACATCCACGATCCATGTGCCAAGCACGGACTTGGTGTTCGGCTTGGACATGCGTCTCGAAAGTGCCGTGCGAAATGCGGCGTGAGATCTCTGGTGGCGAAATATAGCTTGGATCAGCGTTTATGGTGAGTTTGGTCATTGAGGCAATGTTCAATTACTCTCATCCACCTCCGCCTCGCCCCTTTTTGCTGCCGCTTGAGAGGGAGTGTTTCCTCTCTAAAGCTGAAAACTGAAAGTTGAGAAGGGAAGCAAAAGTGAATCCAATGTGATCCATACTGTCCACACAATTTGTCCATGTTCATTCTGCAAGTCGGGAGTGGACCGAATCTTCGTTCGTTCGGTCTCAGCTAGGGACCGATCTCGTTTTCTTCCTATGGTTTCTCCGACTAGCTGATAGGTGAACGGCTCTGTTGCCCCAGGAGTTTTCCCCTCCTATCATCCTTGCATCTTTTTTCTGGCACATTTTCGTTTTTTCCGCCTTTCTCTCCCTCTCCCTACCTCCTTTTAGCAGTAGTGAGCCCTGTCTTTACTTCGCCCCGTCTTCCTTTGGAAGGGGCGTTCCCCTCTGTTAGGTGGCTGTGTGTGTTGCACGGAAGGCCAATTGGGATGGGGCGGAAAACACCCCACATATGCTGAAAGAAAGAAAGAAAGCGTGGAGGCACACCATACATATCTTGTGTGAACACCAGTAACACCCGGTCCTAAGGTCGCAGACATGGGCGCTCCACCATTTTTTTCGACTGGACAAAAGCACCAAAATGCGACACAGAGAAACACCTGTCCCACGGAATGGAGGAGCTCGCTCAGGAACCAAGGTCTGGAACGTGGTGCCCCCCAGCCTTCCTTCACCCCTTCCCGTGTTTCCATAAATCAGCAAGATTATGAGAACCACTTCATTTTCACCACAGCCACTGCCAACCAACATTTGTTTTGCTAGTAAGGCGCGATGCAAGGTCTGAGCCAACCGTCACACATAAGAACAATGGTGAGAACTGTGCAGTCTACCACTGCCAAGCAGCAACCACACACGTTCCTTGGGACTGTGAAAACACACGGACAGCGCAGCAGTCCTTTCTCAGTCCCGCTCTTGAACCAAAAGCCCAGCATTGAGGCTTTCAGCGAAGCGTTCACGTAGCCAAAACAAGTCACAACTCTCTGACTCTTGAGCTGCACAGTCCAAAGACAAAGCAGGCTCCTCTAAGTACAAGAACCAGCAAAGAAGTCAACCAAGACCACTCTGGTTGAGACTCTCCCAAAACGTCAAACACAGTGGCGAAGCCGCTGCGGTAGTGTTCTCTCATGCCATCATGACATGTCTGGTCTACATGAGTCTGTGCAGTCAAGTCTGACACCCTGCCTTTTTTTGAGAAGTGTCTAAACTGCTCAAAACTCCATTCACAGTTCGGTTCCTATAGGGCCTACTGCGAGTTTTCGTCTCCAACAGGCCTACAAATTATAATGCCTCTCATGGCTCTCAGTTCCTCTCATGGCTCTCAGTTCTCATCCTTCTGGTTGTTGGTTCTCATCTCTTGGATCGCCTTCCTCGTCTTGGTCAGCAAAGCGTCTCTTTGCTCGTGGATGTGCATCAGCTTGCCTCGAACTGCTGTTTGTTGGACTTGTCACACAAGTCGAAAGTGTCACATTCGGCACAGGGTCCTTGCCATGTGGCTTTCTTTCTCTTCCATTTTAATGAGCTGAAGAAGTTGTCCACAGTCGAAAAATGCTCGGTGAGCAATATATAGCAGCCGGTGGGGTATGGACTTCTTGAAGCGAGGAGCAAGCAAAAAAGGCTTCTTTGCCAATGCGTCTCAGCTTCTGTGGAAACCAGACCTGTACCAGGTTCACACAGTGCGAGAAGTAGAACCCCATATATGGCAGTGACATCGGTACCAGTTAAGTCAAACATTCGCAGCCGCTTGCAGTTCTCGCATGCAATACTGTTCCAACAAGTGGCTTCTCGCGTCATCCGACCAAAGCAAACACAGCTAAAGCTTTGGTTGAGCCAGGTGACTTTCCAGCCAGTGGGCAGCATCACCCAGCAATGCCTGATGTGCCATCACTGTCAATCCACGTCAATTGCACAGAAAGCAGGCCACAGTAAAGGCGTCGTTCTCTCTCGTTTGTCACTTTAGAGTTGACTGCTTGCTCCTGTTGATGTCCGTGCATTCGTGGTTGTCTTGGCAGCCGACCCACAAGGCAGCTTGTGACAATTAACTGCCACCTAAAAACTGGGACAAAACCAAGGGCACCTCTTTCAAATTGCGCCCACTGCACAGGCCTGAGACAAAAGGCCTTTTGATTCTGGTGTCAAAGAGTTCCAACAGTTGACGTTCGTGATAGAGTATGTGACGGACCAGGCGCCAGCGGTACCCTTTGTTTGAGCCATAGACGCTAATGCCTCTATCATTAACTGCGACACAGTGTTGTACACAGACATTAATCCAACGCTCTTGATACCACACTCTCATTTTGGCAAGCGCCGGGGGAAAGGCAAAACTATCCATCCATCCTGGGACTACTGCCGCACATTTCCCATAGTTTTCTGCTAGTGCAAAAAAGTGCAGTAGGTACACATTTGTGTGGCTTCCTTCGTGTTGGAAGCTAACCTGAATGTCCAGGACCCCATAATCGATATCATCGTGTCTTTCTTCCAACCGGACATACGCGGAAACATCAACAAAACCGTCGATATCAAGCGATACCGGCTCTGGCGTGTTTCCAAGTGCAAGCCAACTACCAAGTGTTTATTGTTTAGTGCAGCAAACAGCTCCCCTTGCTTTCCCTATTTCAGCTTTGTTGCATGATCTTGGCGGACGTTACCCCCAAGGAAAACGGCAGGGGGATTGAGCCTCACGTTACTGAAAGAGCATCAGGCCCTACTGGACCGGACACTTTTTTGGATGTGCAATGGCCGCGGCGGAGGGTGGTGTTCATCAGCAGACTCATCTTGCGGCCTGCTCACTGTCTCTTTCCGTTTCTCCACCTTTGGCTGAGTTGCCACCGACTTAGCCATTGCAGGGGGGCAGGGTGGCCCTTTGTCTTCCTCGGGGGGGCGAAGTGAACCGCACTTCTCCTAGGAGGGCCTTTGGCTGTGGGGCGTTGCGGCTTGCCCGCCTGCACATTCGCAGGTGGGGCCAGTTGGCTGAGCAGAGAAGCTATCTAACCGGGAAACTGACCCGGAGGGATAATTCGAGGAGTGGCTGCTTATCGTGGTTGTAAATAAGTTCGCAGCGATTCGGGCCGATTAATACTGGCAAAGCCATGTCAAGATAGATGTGGCTTTGCACCTCTATCTATGACGTTCTGAGGTTTTCTATGAGTTTCGAGCCAATGGTCTGCAAATTGCGCACAAACTAACAAGAAATGCGAGTGGCGCTGTTTGGTGAATGATGGATGAATGAGAAATCGCCAAAACTTCAGGAGTACTAACTGTGAGCACCCAAGAGGCAGCTACTAACTAAGTGCGCCAATCAAACACTGTGCTGAGGGGGCAGGCAGGAGTACAGCTCAAGGCGACAGAGCACAGCATGTCTTCCTTTTCTGGCAAAATCGCTGCACCCTGGTGCCTGACTGTTGGGAGATTGTCTCCCTTATGGGATTTGCCCTTCTTCAAGAATTTCCATTTCTGTGCAGATTGTGTGACACGCCCGCGCTCCACATTGGTGGGCATGGCTGTTGCCAGCCAGTGGGTTGTTCTGCACGATATTCAGCAGTGTGAGGGCCGCTTCCCTGATAGCGCTCACCCTGCGCATTGCATCTTGGATAAGGCTCGGGAAAGGCAGCTGATGGGGCGACACCTTGGAAAGGCAGCTGATGGGGCGACCTGTCCATGCGTTTGAGAGCTGATTCGCCCATCCCGGAGGTCTTTTTTGCACGAGTGGAGGCGCTGTGTGCGCAGGTTGTGCACAAGTCACCTTAGTCGAGTTTTTTTTTCCACGAGTGCGGACGCCGTGTGGGCGGAGTGCCCAGGTCATCATTGAAGGGGAAGGAAACACAACCTGATGAGGGGGAAAAAGAACACAAGCAACCCCAAAACCAAACAAAACCCACCAAACCAAAACAAAAACCAACAACCAAGACGCCACCACGGCCAGAGGCCGATTCCCCCTCATCTAAACGTGTTTCCTCTGTACGAGGGTGAAACAAATGCAAAAAGGCAAAAGCTGACTGTTAACTAACTATGGGCCTGAATTCACTACGAAAGTCGGTCGGCATGGTCAGCGCAAGAG